>BPLQ01002015.1:600000-874769 GCA_021605075.1 Caerostris darwini
CTACAAACATCCATGGTACCGCCGGGACTCGAAACCGAAACCTATGGTACAGAGCGCCAGCCACTTGGCCATATATATATATATTCAACTTTGGATAATCTGGCAGGAATCTATTAATTTTACCCATTAAATAATACATGGTTAAAGTTTTAGAGACAGGAGATTTTTGTTTATTTTCCATGATGAGTTTCAATCTCGGAAATTTTCCGTGACATCTGTATTTTTTTTTTAATCTTTAAATAGATGTTTAATAATTAATATTAATTTTAATTTCTTTCCAAACCAAATAATTATATTAATTTTTACACTAACTTTTTTTATTTATAATATTGATTTAAATTTATTTCAAAAACATTTTCATACACAATATTTAGTTAAATATCCTTCATAAGCTAATAATTACATAATGGAATAAAATAAAATTGTTCAAAATAAGACAATTTTGTTTCAAACTAAAAATGAGACATTTCAAGTAAACAAAATCGTTTTGTATCATTAACTTTAATTTTAATTTTAATATTTATGTTGCGCATTTTATTCTTACAATAAATTCAAAGTTTTATTTGTAACCCATATAATAAGCCAGCCTTATATATATATTGTATGGATATGGAATGCATATATATTTTAGTTTTTAATATATATATATATATATTTGTATATATATATTAACAACTAAAATATATATACATTCCAAAATTTGAATGTTAAAAACTAAGTTCCAATTTATAAATACACTGATTATGCTATTTCTTTGCTTATTTTATACATCATCAATCCAAAGACACCATACTAATAAGATACCTTCTACTTCCAGGTATCAATGAAATATTAATCTTAATTACAAAGTTGAATTAAAATTTTATTCAACTAGAGAAAATATCAGTAAATTACGTGAAAAGTTAAATAATGCTTAAAATTTTGAAAAAATACATTTTCAAAACTATCTCAAGATGAATCTGAATCAATTGGCATGGAAAAGAAAAAGCTTATTATTTACTTTAACGCCAAGTTCTATTTTATAACGGAAAAACTGGAGAATCTTGAAGAAATTCCAGTCATAATTTTAAAATATAAAAATATATATTATACTTACATACATACCCAGGGTATTTTATTACTTACATATATAGATGCAACCAAAGTTTATTTTCAAGCTTTTTGAAGTCTGCCCAATTTTGTTCGTTTGCTTCAATTAAATTGCAAATTATTATCCTACCTACAGTGTTAACACTTCAATTGATTACGTTTAGTGGTTTCCATTCATTCTTTGCATTTATTTTGTGACTGATATTTTAGTGAAATTTTCTTTTATACAATCCATACCTTCACCAAATACGAAACTTGTGCCAAGCGCTAACGATGAGCATCAATTAATGTAAAATGTAAAACACAGACCATCTATTATGCGTCCTATTTGCACATTCTTCAGCTGAATCTTTGTGGGAGGATTTTTAGGGGTAAATAAATTCCTTGTGTACCTTTTGCGAGACAACCCGGGAAGACTCCTAACAGTCTAGTGCATCCTGAAATTCCAATGTCCACACGTAGTTATGCCCAACATCCCTAATTAGCTTGACAGTTTCTGGAGGTATTAGATATTCTTCATAAAATCCAAGGAAACTCTGGTCCAAACCTCCAATGCTAGTAACTACAGATGTTATAAATCTTGGCAACTCTTAAATACGCTACATAACTATTATCTTAAACTTGCACGAGCTGGCACAATCACCATAAAATGATCTTGTACATTAATTGTTACAAACTCTGTCAGCTAATTGGAGACTTATCTCTTCTTCATGTCAGTGACGGTTAGGTGGCCCATTGGCTAACGTTCTGGACTTTGGTGCCGCAGGGGTCAGATTCAATTCTTGGCATTGTCATGGATGTTTGTTAGTGGTTTGGAATCCACATTTAAACTATAGTCCTGGTCTAATTAGCCTATAATATGCAAAAAATGACCATAGAGCTACAAACCACATCTAAAAATTAACCATTCTAACCACGTCAGCAGCGCTTGCTATTACTACATATCATGCTAGAAAGTTGTTGTTATCGTGACCATGCTAGAAAGTATTATGTGTTAAAAAAATATCAGCCATTTTCTATACCATATTTACCTAAGTAGAAAAAAAATGTGTTTCCTCACTTGATTTCCAATATAGAATTTACTTTTTTATGCCACACCCCATGGACGCAAAACGAATGCATGAACCGCTAACTTCCAATTACCCGTGCGTGTCCAACATCTATTTACCTTTCAAGCAGATAAATGGTTTAACTCTCCAACCTCCATTCCCGTTTGACATAGCTAATTGCATTAAGTGTTAACGAGTGCCAACTTTCTCGCACAGCGCGAGATGTACCAGCACAGCCACCCCAACCCCTTCCTTTCCGAAGATCAATTATCTCTGGAACACGTTTCCTAATCGTCCCAGTCCAGTGATGTCAGCCCCCTCCGCCTTTGCCTTGTGCTAACCCATCCCCTCGAGCCAAATTAGGTTCGCTGGACGGGAATGATATATACGAGGGAGAACATTTGTTTTGGCGCAGTTGGGGTCTCTCTCCGATTTAATTCTAAACGAAAGTTTCTTTATGGTGGCCGAAAGTGGGGCATCGGGATAGAACAGGATTATGTGTGGGTGGTCTGTTGGACGGTGGTAGTTGATCAGGATATCGGCTAGGGATTTATTAATAAAATTCTACTAATAGTACAGAATAACCTTGGTGTATGTTGAATAAGAAGGATATTGTTGATGGCCAATTTAGCAATAAATTATAATATTACATAATTCATTGAATTTACAAAAATCAAGTATTTTTTTCGAAGAAACAGAAATATTTGTGACCGAACGGAACAGCAATATAGAGGACGAATAACACAGAATAGAAATATGGAGGACGAACAGAGCAGAACAAAAATATAGAGGACCATTTTTACTAAAACCCCAGATATATAGGACTTTTAACATTATCATGAATTTACCACGGAAGCTTGTTACAAGAAATTGACATTCTGCCTTTATAATTTTGAATAACAGCTTGTGAGAGCTTACATGTTCTTCTAGGAGTCTTATTAGAAATGTTTTATAGTAGGACCAATTGGGAGATAGGAGATTTTCTTTATGATTGCCGAAAGTGGGGCATCGGAGAGTATAACCGGATTATGTGTGGATAATCAGTTGGAGGGTGGTAGTTAATGGGGATATCGGTTGTTAATTTATTAATAAAATTATAATAATAGTACAGAGTATCCTTGGTTCATGTTGAATGAAAAGGATATTGTTGATGATTAATTTAGCAATATACAAATGCAAAACGAGTTTTCTTTAAATCAGCTGAATGTTAATACTTCTAGTTCATTGAATTTACAAAAATCAGATATTTCTTTCGAATAAACCGGAAGCAGAAACATTTGGGACAGAACAGAAATAGAAATATAGAGGATAGAACAGAACATAATTAATGAGAATATAGGATAGAACAGAACAGAAATATAGAGGGCGTGTTTTACTAAAATGCCAGATATATAGGATTTTCAGCATTACCCTGCATTTACTATGGAAGCTGGATAAAATACATTTACATTTTTCCATTGGTTTGTCGCTCTAAGTTCATTTTTTGCACACTTTAAGCTAATTCGACTGGGACCTACAGTTTAATGGAGATTCCTAACAACTAAAAAACATCTCTACCACAGCCAGGACTCCAAACTGAAATCTGCCATAAATCAAAAGCCAAAGCCCCAATTTGTTGTTATGCCCAATCAGAAAGTATGAGACTTAATTGTAAATGCGGTAACGTCTATAAATTGTTTCGAATCAATAGTCCTGTTTCCTGATAGGATTTCTATAAATTTTCCTCTGTTCGATATTTAAAATCAGAGAATTTAACCTTAAAAGCCCTTCCTGAAAGCAATATCCTCACCATATTACCTGTCGGTGATTACTCGGGGTATACATAAGACATACCAATTTCCAAGAAAAGATATCGCTGATTAATTACATCACCAGAATATTATTGCTTTAGTTAAAGATATTACCGTTCAAATTCTTGTCTGCTAAAATTTTTGATATTTAAATATATAGGTTTTTTTAAGGAATCACTACCTACTTTGCGTTTACTTTTAAAAGTTTATTTAAAATAATTAAAAATTCTTAAAAAAAAACACCAGCTTAAGATTCTAGAGGGTGTAGTGTTTAAGGAGTAAAAGGCATAATGGAACCCTTCACATTGATTTACAAAGGCAAAATACACTATCTCTTCCTCTGACGTCCCATCCATCAACTGCTATCTCTCTGCCTTATTATCAACGATGTGTTCGGTAACCTCTCCTTCTGCACAGTTCCCTGTTTGAAGATAGCATGTCTTAACTTGCTCAACAAAATGCTGGATTTTCCAATCCGAGGCACCTGTTCTGCCCATCCCTTCACACAGATATAATTTCCGGGCCATTGCCAAATCGTCCAGCTGATTCCCTTCCCTCCTTCCACCCCATTCGGAATGAACCGCCGAGCCATGGACTCTCCTAATGGACTGACCACAGGGCCTGTATGGCGAAGTGTCTGGCGTTCGGTGCCGAAAGTTTTAGGCTCGAGTCCCACCGGTGTCATGGATGTTAGGAACCCAATTTAAACCATAGGTAGCGGACACATATGACTGTAGATCGGTTTGATTTATTACTATACGGCCATTCTGTTTATATTTTAGGTTAATTAGACAGGGACCTACATTTTAACGGGGATTATGAACCACTAACAGACATCAATGCCACCGCCAGGATTCGAATCTGAAACCATGGGTACCAACTGCCATAGTGCTAACCAATTGGCCATTAGACAGCCCATAAAATATATGAGTATTGTTATCGAGAGCGGAATTTCTCGTTTCTTCCACGAGCTGAAAAATAAATCATGTAGAAGTGTTCCAAAAGATTCCATTCAGAAAAATTTCAAAATTTTTCAGAAAAATTGCAGATTTAATTCAAATAAATTCAAAATCAATTAAAATATAAATTGAAAAATTTCGGATTCTATTAAAAAAAATTTCAAGATTTTTTCCTTCCAGATTGTTTAAAAATTCAGAACATCATCATTGCTATTTTTATTTGCATACAATTAAAGAAAAAAAGTTTTAAAAAAGTATTCGAATTAAAATACAGAACCACCCTCTTATCAATGCATGAAATGTTCTTGGGAATTTCCACAAATGCTAAACAAACATTTCAAATTGCACAGCATGAATACCAGAAGTTCGGAATCAATTCGGTTCGTGGTTAAACACCACTCTCTCGTGAATAATCTCAAATCCAATAGAACACGCTCACATAAGTATGGAAACCCCGCATTTAGTTTTACCATTACATTTTTGTTCCCCCTTCAGAAAAATCCTTTTTCATTTCTCCTCGGATTCCACACTACAAAAATGACTGAAAGCAATTCCCTCTCATAATAGCACAGTAATACGGATACTGCAAATAATGGGTTATGCCGTACACACCATGATATTGCATGCTGGCTTTATTTATCTTCAGGATCAAACTTTTAGAAAAAGGTCCCTCTTCATGGTAATATCTGGAGGGAAAAAAAACAGTAAATAAATTGCTCGTCTCGGAAAACTAATCTCTTCTCGTATGTGTCTCGCATCAACTGCTGTGTTGTTGTGTTTCTTTGATTTTGTTTCAGTTACTTCATTGTTTGCTTTGGTGCTCCGAATTGAAAATGCATACAAACAGTTCTAAATCAATTGTGAATACTTCTGTAGTATAATCTGCATGGAGAAATTCAATTCATTTTTACTTTAGGAGAGGTTTGTTTTTTAACCGAATATAAGATTATTTTAAATTTATTTAGTTTTAAAATAAAAGTAGTATTTTTTAATGAATGGAATGTATGTATGTTTGTATTTAATGATAAACGAAATTACTCAAACTAAAATATAGTTTTCAATTTAATTGTTATAATTTTTTCATGATTTACTTGTAGCGCAATTTTTCTGCTGGCGCACCAACCCCATTGTGGGCCAAGGTCGTCTGCCTACTGGTAGATTTCTATAACGGATATGCTTTCTTTTTAAGGTTTTCAGGCCGTAAAACCCAGTGTTATAAAGGCATATTATAATTTGACTTGAATGGTCAAGTGTGTAGCGCTATGGTGCTCAATGACACTGGTTTCGGGTCCTATGGTTGTTTTATGTTTTCCTATGGTTTCAGGTTCGAGTCCTATGGTTGTTTTATGTTTTTCTATGGCTTATTCTATGGTTTCGGGTGTAAGTCCTATGCAGTGTCACGGATATTTGTAGTGCTACGGAATCCCCTTTAAACCATAGCTCCCAGTCTAATAGGATCGTAGAGCATTGTGGGAGTTAGTGTTATTCGTGCTAAAAGCATATCGTCAACCTACACGTGCCCCCTAGGTAGTACTAACTTAGTAATAGCCTTTGATTTTGTCATTAAGATAAACCGTCTTTGTATTGCCAGTTGTATTAGAACAACCTTACATTATTTAATATATGAAAATAAGAAAGTATAGGGTTTGATTTATGTTTGAAATGCCGATTTTAAACTGATATTTAAATAAGTGTAATATTTTATAATGTAATTATAATATAATTTATTGTTTTTCTTTTCTACAGAGCAAAAGAAAAAAATGTTTAAAATAGTAAAAACAAATTGTGGATAATAAAATCATTATTTTAATTAAAAATTTATTTTTGTTCTTTTTTAAGCAAGTGTTTTTTAACACCCAAGAAAGCTTTTTAAAAACTATTTTTAAGTAAAAAAATTATTAGCATCTTTAGCATAGAAAGAAAATAATAAAAATTGCTTATTTGATGTTGTAAACATAATTTAGTGTCATGTATTTCTGAATGTATTTTCATTATTATTCATTAGGAATACACCTTGTGAAATACCAGCCAATGGGTCCATTTTAAATCTAATGCAACAGTATTTTTCTTTGAAAATTTTACATTAACTTTTAACTTTTGTAACCACAAATAGTCGACTTCAGCAATATATTACGAACCCTAAATCCCTTTTGATATATGCTACCATCAGCAAAATTCTCAGCAATAACTGTGAGAAATGGGTCACATATTCGAGAGAGTATTACTTTACAGCACAGGAATCTCCGCGTTATAGATCGCCCTGGCTCCAAAGAGGTGCGGTTTGCAGTTAATAAGACGAAGGGATCTGCCATTTGTAACCGAAGCCCTGGGGTCAGGAAGATAATCCCTGCTAATCCTCTTAATGGTATCGCTTGGCTGCAAACGATTCTGGCAGATTCTTTGCCTGACTGATAGGCATAGACTTAGAGGAGTTGTTCAGCTCAAGTTATGTTATTACGGGACTTGGTCTGATTTCAGTATAAATAAATAGAAGAGGAGTCTTAGAGGCTGGCTCTTAGTTCTCTTAGTGCATTGAGCATATTTGTACGAAATTTGACATTAAACCTAAAATAGCAAAAAGTTGATGGACAATGAAAGTTTTGGATTTCTGTTACATTATAAAATTTAGACCATATAAAAGATTTTCGCAATGATGTCTATTTGAGTTCAAGGTAAACCAATCATGTAAAAAAGGTTGTCATTGCCATATAAAAGCAGTTCTCTAATACTGTTAATATCATCACAATTTCGTGCTAAAGAATTAAATTATTAACGAGACTTGATTTTGATGTAAATTTATTATGCTGTCATAAATCTATATACTGGAACATCAGTTCAGCTCGCTAATTCAATTTCCGAATTGATTACTCCATATCAAATGCCCAAAGTACTAATTTACAATTCGATCCTGATCTATATAATTCCTAAGCATGATACCAGCTTAATTGGATTTTTAGATCTGATATTATTACAGTTAGATTCTTAGAACTTATGTTACTACAACTAGAATCCTCAGGTCTTATGTTATTGCAGTTAGTTTCTTATATTTTATGTTATTACAATTAGATTTTTAGCTGTGATGACACGATTACGATTTTGTACAAACTAATCTATGAACTACAGTTTAAGAAGCTCTATTTTCCCTTCTTTTATTGAAATCGATGAAACTCAAACAGTTTGTTTTAAAAATTCGATGTGTTATCAGATCCTTAAAAAATGGATCATTCTGTTCAGCTTATTTTTTTGGTTTCTAAACTAAACTAAACATATCAAATTTCCAATGCCCAGTTCGACATTTGATATACAGTAATAACGTATTTGATAATTTACAGTTCGATCAAGAACGATTTATGTTTTTAATTATTCGACCAGATGCCATTATGATTAGAATCTGAAGTTATCACAATTTTTGCTAACTAATGTATGGACGACAATGTAAGAATCGTTATTGTGATTTCTGTATGGAAAATCAACCAAATTCAAACATTAGTTTCTTTTACCAACAGAAATTCATTTTTCGAATACAACTTCTTGCACCCTCCGGGCTGTTACACACGCACACACGCACACACACACACACACACACACACACACACACATATATATATATATATATATATATATATATATATATATATATATATATATATATATATATATATATATATAAAGAACCTCTTTTGACATATTTGTGAAAGATAAAAAAAAGGCAAAGTTATATCTCTCTGTTGATGGTGGTGTTTTTCCTCCATCAAGATATACGGGTAAAATGTAACATGACAGCTTAGAGCACAAATACTGAGATATGTAGCGTTTAGGAATAATTTCCGAGAAATATGTTGCCCACCCACATTCCGTGAAGGCACTTAAGTGATATACGATGGTCGATAGCTATCGAAATGGTTGCTCTGCTCTGCCTATCGGAAAAGGGTTTCCTACGATAGAAACACAAAAGATTTATCGCTGGTATCGGCATAAGTTATGAAATGAAATATTCAAGGATTTTAATGATTTTCCGTCCAAGAAATGTCACAAAGTCTAGTATAACTGTTCCAGAAAAGTTACAAGTTAAAAAAGGAATTACAATGCTTGTCTGTCTGAAATGGAATAAAACGTATTTCTTCTGCATAAAAGAACATGAATTATTTATGAAATTTTATAAAATATTTTGTGTATCTCTTTGTCTTTTCAAAAGTATTTCCTAAACGTAAAATACATATAAATATATTAAGTAGCATCGTTGCAATCATATATTTTGCCTTCTTCAAGAGAGAAAAAGTAAATTTTTGCATGTTTTGGATACAAGTCCTTTAAGTAAGTATCATTTAACAGGATTACAGTAGAGACAAGCACAACATTTAAGTCCTTTTATATTTTGGTTATTAGATATTGCAACATTTTTTTCTCTCGAGAAGAATTTTGGCATTTCATTCCCAGGACAGATGAATGTATATTATTTGAAAAATATATAACATACCTATCACACAAATTTAACAGCAGACGAGCTTTATTGTGGGTATTTATATTACATGCAATTAGAGTTTGTACTAATAAGAACAACCTGTCACTCAAGTCTATATCAGATATTATGTCATGGATAATAAGGAAAAATTAGTGAATGTCTGTGCAACCTTTACAGGTCGAATTAATTACAGATCGAATATGAATTGAATACACCATGAGGGGTTCCATCGTGTTTGGGGATATACTACGAGCTGAGAAACATCTACTTCAAAAAGAATGATTGAAGTTGGCCCCACCCCACCCCACCCTCTTGACGAATTGTTTTAAAAGAAGAGTTTTGGTGAAAAAGGGAGAGAGTTCTGTGACGAGTCGATCAGATGTGTTGTTTATCGTTTTTTCTATAAATAACTGAATAGACCGGATTTTCCGCCTGTTTACAAATTGAACCTCTTGTGTTTCGTGTATCACGCCGTGGTATAAATAAGGTATGCTGCAGATCAGTGTAATAGCTTCGACGTAAACTCGAGAACTCTGACAATTATCGTCTTTGGAGTGAACTGCACTTGCACTTCATTGCACTTGTGAATCAAATTATCTTTAAATTTCATTTTTTGTAATTAGTGTTCAGTATATATGTATATAAAGCTTGTAAATAAAATTTAAAGTGTTCCCATGAACCTGAAAGTGGCCTTCTTCTTGGAGCCGTTATAAGTCTAATATAGTCCGGTACCCGACAATATGATCAACGAAACCTATTACAAAACCGCATCAATAATTAATTTCCTACAAAGTTACATAGTTTTTTATGTGTCTATGTTGGCTATCTTGATAATATTTGATGTCAGAAGTTCCTTACAACACCATATTTTGGTGCATTTTTTAAATACTTTTGGAAACAGTCAAACTCTACTGATTATCTGAGGCTCTTTTTTTATTCGTACTATATTTATTTCATTTTTTTCTGATTTCTTCTTAAGAGCAACGGGATAAATGAGGTAAAACAACTTACGCGAGCATAAATCTTAAAGTCAAGTCAAGTTAAATTTGTATGTGTTTATTTCCCCTATTGTGCATATAAACTATGATTTTTATTACTATAATATCAGAATGTCTTTATTTTTACTTTAATAAATATGTTTTTATTTACAGACGCTGTATTACCAGATAAAACAAATTACTGATTAGTAGTATCAGATAGAAATCAAGCTGATTAGTAGTATCAGATAGAAATACAAACAGGTAAATTTCAAATAAGTTTACGAAAACTTGTATAAATGAACAATGCTATTGTTAGTTGAGAATATAGCCCATACTAATCCATAACCAATATACACTAATCCATAACGTCTCGGCCTATAAATGCTTCAAGAAGAAGGCCATTGGAACAATTTAATTTTCATTTACAAGCATTATACATACAGTATATATATACAGGCAGAAACCTATTTACAAAAAAAAAAAAATTAAAAATAATGAATTAAATTTGATTCACAAGTGCAGTTCACACCAAGGATGGAGATTTTCAGAGTTCTGGAGTCTACGACAGATCTAATCCACTTTGTCTGCTTCAGACCTTAAACATCACTTGACGTGATACGCGAAACTACAAGGTGCTCACTTTGTAAGCAGGCGGAATTTCCGACCTGTTCAGTCACTTTCAGGAAAAGAGAAAACAATATTTCTTTGCGATTCTTCACAGAACTCACTCTGCCTTTCGAAAACCTCCCTTTAAGAAATTCCATCAAAAGGAGGTTGAGGGCCGGCTTCCTTCACTTCTCATTCGAGTCGATACTTCCTCAGCCCATGGTCTATCACCAATCATGATGTGAAAACTTATCACATAGATATCCCTTCTGTAATTGTTTGGACCTGTGAAGTTTGAACAGACAATCGCTAATTTCATGATGTATCATTATCAATGACACTAATTATCTGCTGTTAGATTTGAGTGATAAATTGTTCTCATTAGAACCAGACACAAATTGCATGTAGTATAAATATCCACGGTACTGTTTATCTACTGTCACTTGTTAAAAATATGCATTCCTTTTTCCTGAGAACAGAAGTGCTATAGCTCATCCCATGGGGAAAGATACTACCTAGCATTATAATGTGTGGTTATTTTTCCTCGAAACTTAATTGACTTGAAATCTAGAATATAAATGGGGGGAGGGTGGTGTATGGCGATAAAGTGCAGCAATTGATTCACTACCGCATAAAAATGGTGATATATATATATATATATATATATATATATATATTTCTATATTTGATTATATATTTTTGTTTTGTCTCTGTTACTATGCATATTAACATTTCTTTAAAATGCATTCTGAGAAATGTATCTAAATCTAAATACAGTAATGAAACTAAAATTCAACCCGAGACATCTTGCATTAATATCAGGAAATGATTATCAATATTCGGAGTAATTGGTGCATAGCTTTAAGGTAAGAATCTTTATTTCTATTATGTATAATAAATGAATAAATCTAGAAACTTTCAGTTTTGGTTTTGCAAATCATTAAGTTCAATTTATAACAGGAATTGCAGAAACAGTGCTTTAATGAAACTGTTAATATACAGAGAAGAGTTTGTAATTTAATTGATATAAAGTGAATAATTAAAATTCGAGCAGGACATAGCAATCATTTTCCTTTTAGTAACTTTTTATTTTATTTGTTGCAATTAAGGAGAGCATGCATGAAGGTATTACACATGTAACATTTTCCAATCTCTTTGAGTTATTAGTAAGTGGAATTCTTTAATTATTCTGACTTGAAATTCAATTTGGAAGTTTATTTTTAAGAGAAATATCCATCTCTTCGCCTATTACTAATTTCTCATTTAAATGTCACTATGATTAAATGACGAAAATATTTTAAATCAAAGCAAATGAACCAATTAAATAATTTTATATAATTATTCTCTAAGTTGCTTTAAATATTATACAAATATTAATAATAATTTCCTCACCATAACATTTTAAAAATCTACTTATTTGTTTGTCAGGTTTTAACCTGAAGCTCTGAAATTTAGTACGTATATAGTTTAAGGCCTACGTAAAACCTTAGGCAAATTCAAAGTTGCAGATTTACATTCTTTCACTGAATTTCAGCTTCTTCCTTCTCTAAATTTAATTAAAAGATTCTGAGGAATTATTATGACAAATTTTTAGAATTCCAATTTCATTGAATTCATTGGTGTTTTAATTTTTCTTTCATGACCAGTATAAAATGTTTAGAAAATTTCATACATTTCTTATACATTTGTTTATTTGTTTGTTTTTATTTGTTTCTATTTTGTTATCTCTTATACATTTGTTTTTATACCAGGGTTTTTTTTATACCATATTAAACAGGGACCTGGATGGCCGAGTGTCTAGTGTTTTGGCTTTCGGTGCCACAGGTTTAGGGCTCGAGTCCCGGCCCTGATATGGATGTTTTTAGTGCTTCGGAATCCCCTTTATGCTAGTTCCCTGTCTCATATGGCTGTCCATTGCTTTGATTTCTCGCTGTAGGCTCATTATGTTCACAATTTAGGCTAATGAGACAGAGACCTACAGTTTATTATGGATTCCGAACCACTAGCAAGCATCCAGGAAACCGGCTGGAGTAGAACCTAAAGCCTGTGGTAGAAAGGGCCAGAGTGCTAGCCATCAGCCGACCATAAAATGTATGAGTATTTTTTTAGAAAGCGGAAAATTCCAGTTTCTTTAACCACTTTCAAAGTTTATTATTGGTTTATTTAAATTTTTTTCACGAGCATTTTTTAAATTTATTTCAGTACGTAAATATTAAATAATGTAGAATTTTTTCAAAAAGATTTCAAAATGATTCTGATAAATTTTAAATTCAATCAAAATACATTCAAAATCATTAAAAAAAATTTTAAATTCAATCAAAATATATTCAAAATCATTTAGAAAAATTTTAATTCCGGATTATCAAAACAGAATCATTGCTATTTTATTTGCATATAATTAAAGTAAACAGCGAAACAGTGTTAAAAAAAAGTATTCGAATGAAAATGCAGAACCACTCTCTTATCAATACATGAAATGCTCTTGGGAATTTCTACAAATGCTGAACAAACATTTCAAATTACACAGCATGAATACCATCGGTTCGCGGTTAAACACCACTCTCTCGGAAATAATCTCAAACCCAGGGGGACCTCACTCACTTAAGTATGGAAACCCCGCATTTCGTTTTACTATTTTCATTTTTTCCCCCTTATTAAAAAATCCTTTTTCATTTCTCCTCGGATACCACATGACAAAAACGGCTCAAAGCAATTTCCTTTCATAATAGCACAGTAATGCGGATACTGCAAATAATGGGTTATGCCGTACACACCATGATATTGCATGCTGGCTTTATTTATCTTCAAGATCAAATTTTTAGAAAAAGATCCGTTTTCATGGAGATATCTGGAGGAACTAAAACAGCAAATAAATTGCTCGTCTCGGAAAACTAATCTCTTCTCGTATGTGTCTCGCATCAACTGCTGTGTTGTTGTGTTTCTTTGATTTTGTTTCAGTTATTTCATTATTTACTTTGGTGCTCCAAATTGAAAATGCATACAAACAACCCTAAAACAATTTTGAATACTTCTGTACTCTTATCTGCATGGACAAATTCGATTCAATTTTAGCTTAGGAGAGGTTTGTTTTTCAACTGAATATAAGATTAGTTTAGTTTTGTATAGTTTTAAAATGAAAGTAGTATTTCTTAATGAATGAAATGTTTCTATGCCTAGTATATGTGCTATATGTATGCATGTCGGTTTATTTAATGATATACGCAATTAATCAGGTTTAAGTGCTTGAATATTTTATTAACTCTTAGTGGTTTATCTATAGTTCATGGTCTCTCCTTCATTGGCGGCAGAGTTCACCGTGGATCAAGATCTTCTATCAACTGGTGGATTTCAAGACAGGAGATGTTTTTTTAAGGGTAGGATTGCTAGTCCTTAAAAATCATCGTTCTACAGTCATATTAAAAAGACGGCTGAACGGCAACGTGTCTTGTGCTCTGGCGTTTTGTGCAACAGGTTTCGGGCTCGAGTCCCAACTGTGAAATGGATGTTTCTAGTGGTTCGGAATCTACTTTAAGCCATAGTCCCCGGTTTTATATGACTGCAGAGCTGTTTAGTTTGTCGCTCTACATTCATTTTGTGAACACTTTAGGCTAATTAGACATGGGCATACAGTTTAAACTGGATCCCGAACCACTAACAAACATCCGTTATATTTGAATTTTTATTTATTTATTATTATTATTATTTTTTTTTGCATTAACACTATTATTTTTCAGAATTTAAACGGAAGTTAACACAAAATTAAAATAAGAAAGTATTCAAGAAATAATTGTGAATTCAGCAAAGAATCACTGAATATCGTTAAAGTAAATAGCACAACAAATTTTTTTTTTTAAATTATTCGAAAGAAAATACAGAACCACCCTCTTGTCACTGCATGAAATGTTCTTCGGAATTTCCACAAATGCTAAACAAACATTTCAAGTTGCACAGCATGAATACCAGAAGTTCCGAATCGATTCGGTTCGCGGTTAAATACCACGCTCTCGTAAATAATCTCAAACCCAGGAGGACCCGCTTACATAAGTATGGAAATAAGATTAGTTTAGATTTGTATGGTTTTACAATAAAAGTAGTATTTTTTTAATGAATGAAATGAGTGTATGTCTTTATATTTAATGCTATATGCAATTAATCAGGCTTAACTGCCTTAATATTTTATTATTTTATTCGTGGTTTAACTGCAGTTCAAATCCTCTTCTTCATTGGCGACAGAGTCCCATGGTGGGCCAAAGCCGCCTACCTACCGGCAGATTTTGAGACAGTAGATGGCTTTTTTTAAAGGGTTGTCAGCCCTTGTTGTTGTTGAGATTTTAAATTTGCATTCCTTAAAAACAAAAAAATGAAATGAGTATTTTTTTTTTAAAATCCCAACAATCTAAAAATATAACTTAAATTATATGTATAACAAATATCATTTTTTTTTTTTTTGCATTTATTACAGCCTTTATTTATTTTTAAAAAGAAATGACGGCCATAAAAATATAAGTCTAAATAGCACATTTTTGAATGCATCATTATTCTAAATTATAGATTTATTTACGAAATACAAGCTTGCAAAATCTAGTCTAGTGAAAGATATAATTTTATTTGAAATTTTGATAAATTCTAAAAAATTATAATTTCAATGTAGCAATACATTTTCGTATCATCCTTTTTCGATATTACCCTAAGGATTTGCTTAACTGGAAAAACAATTCATTTCATAATCACTTAATAATTAGAATGATGTTAAAATCATTCATTAATATTTCATATTTTTCAAAATCCACTCTTTTAGAGGGAAATTCGAGTCATCCTTGTTAACATACATATTAAAATCCATTTTTTTTAAATAATGAAGCCAACATTCATCATTATTCTTTCACAATGACACGTTGCACGGAACTTAAATGCATGGCATTCCTTTCAAAAAATAAAGAGGCTCCCACATCTCTTTGCCTGGAAGCACGATTCATATTGCAAATTCATTATTCACGTTACGTATCATTTTTGACGTGTTCACCCCCCGAGGAAAGAGTCATCATAAGAAAATGAATCGAAACGGCGCGGTACTTCAAAGGCGTGAATACTAAACGCTAATTTGGACGAGCGTTAATTAACAAAAGGGCATATTACCTGATATTCCGAGGGGCACATGCGCAGCGAAGGGTTGAATTATTTATTCCGTGTGCATGTTAGGAAACGCACACTAATGCCCAAGTGCTAATGAGGTCAACTTCGTCAATAGGTTTTAACGAAAGAATGATACGGTGGGAATGTGAAAATGTTACTTGTTGGGTTCGTGAAAATGTTGCTTGTTAATTAGGAGGAAGTTTAGGAAAGACATCGTTCAGTTGTTGGAGTCCCAAAGAGATGGGCTTACAGTTTTTTGGTTTTTAGCACTGAAACGCTTTGTGTAAGTTAAAGATTTTGGATTGGTGGCATTTAAATGATCCACGTAAGATAAAATTAATAGGAAAATGCATCACTATATGTACCATGGTATTTAATCATTGTATGGAAATGAATTCTTTGAAAATATGTCAATGTAGGAAAATGAATCATTATGAAAGTATGTCATTGTAGAAAAATGTATCATTGTATGTATCATGATATGTATTCACTGTATGAAAATGAATCATTATGAAAACATATCACTCTAGAAAAATGTATCATGGTATGTAATTAATGTATGAAAATGTATCATTATGAAAATATATAATTGTAGGAAAATGTATCAATGTATTATTACTTCACGAGTCTATAATTATCTGTCCTTAAATAAATGCTCAATATATTTTTATGGCTTCCATATATAAGTCAAGATAGCACATTTTTTGAATACATCATCCTTCTAAATTAAATATTTATTGATGAAATACGAGGAAGTAAAAACTAGTCTAGGGGAAAAAAATCACACTTGAAATATCAATACATTCTAAAAAGGTTATAAATTCAATGTAGAAATACATTTTCTACTCATATCACCCTTGGGATAACTTTATTTGAAAAAGCATGCATTTCATAATCACATTCTAATTAGAATTATGCTAAAATCATCCATTAATATTTCATATTGTCAAACTCCACTCTTTTAAATGGAAATTCGTGTCCCCTTGCTAACATAAGTATTAAAATTCATTTTTTTAAATAATTAAACCAACACTCATCACTATTATTTCACAATGACTCGACGCACGAAACTTAAACGTTCCTTTTAAAAAATGAGGAGGCTCCCATATCTATTTTACAGGAAGCACGATTCACATTGCACATTCATTATTCCCATACAATCATGACGGTATCATTTTTGACGCGCGAGTTCCTTTCCCCTCCGAGGAATGAGTCCTCATCAGGAAAAGAATCGAAACGGCGCGGTACTTCAAAGGCATTAATGCTAAACGCTAATTTGTAAGAGCGTTACTTAGCGAGGACATATCACCTGATATTCGGAGGGACGAATGCGCAGAGAACGGTTGAATTACTTATTCCGTTTGCATGTTGGGAAATGGATGTTCACGTGCTAATGAGAGCAACTTCGTCAATACGTTTTAACGAATGAATTATATGAGACACGAAGATGGGTTTGTGGAAATGTTGCTTGTTAATAAGGGAGGAATTTTTGGAAAGACATCGTTCGGTTGTTGGAGTGCCCAAGAGATGAGGGGACGGTTTCTGTTTTTGCACTGGCACGCTTTGTGGTGCTTAAAGTGTTTGGGTGGCTGGTATTTAAATGATCGCCATAATGTAATTGAAATTTTTCATTATATATAGGTATCATTGAATGAAAACATATCACTGTATGTGGAAGTCATTGTATAAAAATGTATCGTTGTATTTATATATCACTGTATGATAATGAATTGCTATATGTATAAATGCATTAGTATATAAATGTATTACTGTATATATCACTGAATGAATATGTATTATTGCATGTTTGTATCAGTGTATGAAAATGCTTCACCGAAAATGTCTTATTGTATGAAGATATATTACTGTATAAAAATGTATTATTGTGTGAAAATATATTACTGTATATAAATGTATCACTATATATTGTATGAAGATATGCCACAATGTACTATATGAAAATATATCACTATATTGCTTTACGTCAGAAATCTTTAACGTTATTCCTCCCTATTTTTCTGCCGTACTTGCGAAAAACTAGAAAACTCCCACTCAGAAACCTGACTGATGATGACAGATTTTCATACTTGGCATCTCTTGGTTTCTGAAAGCAGTGACTCATACGCACCCTACAATGGGCTTTCAACCTGAAGAACTTCTACACGTTAACTGTGCATGTTACCAATTTTGGAGAATTCCTTGAACTAATAAATAAAATCCGCTTCAGGTACTAGTCGAGTAATTTAAACATTAATATTTATATATTTCATAATTGAAGGAGGTATATTAATGCGTGTTATTAATTATGATATTAATTTTGTTTTCGTTTTCCTTTGTCTAAACTCATACTTTTTGTAATACATTAGGCGAATATTTAATATACAATTAAGCGAATATTTTTTCATAAACTAAAATCTAAGCTACTGATTATTGCTAATTATTAGAAACAATTATTTTAATAATGTGGATCTGGTAATTATAGATAAGTGCCATTATAAATCCACAAACATTATAAAACTTTAAAACATTTAAAAGAAATTATCACTATTTCTTAGTAGGATTAAATTTATTTTTCATTTATTATTTTATTTTAATTTCATCTACTAGATTTAATTATTTCGTAGTAAGATTGAATTTACTTTTACTTATTATATGTATTTACCAAATTAAAAAAAAAAATCAAATGATGTCTCACCTGATTTGAGAAATATAACTTTTTTTTTATACCACACCCCATGGACGAAAAAAAAAAAATCATGAACCCCCTGATTCCAATTACCCGTGCGTGTCCAACAACTATTTACCTTTCAAACAGATAAATGGTTTAACTCGCCAACCTCCATTCCCGTTTGGCACAGCTAATTGCATTAAGTGTTAACAAGTGCCAACTTTCTCGCACAGCGCGAGATGTTCCAGCACAGGCACCCCAACCCCCTCCTTTCCGAAGATCAATTATCTCTGGAACACGTTTCCTAATCGTTCCAGTCCAGTGATGAGAGCCCCACCCCCCGTCCTCTGCTGACCCACCACCCAAGCTCCAAATTAGGTTCGCTGAACGGGAATGATATCTATGAGGGAGAACATTTGTTTTAACGCAGTTGTTCTGTGGGGTTTTCTGTCTTATTTAATTATGGACGAGATTTTCTTTGTGGTTGACGAATGTAGGTTATTTGGATGTAACAGGATTATGTGTGGGTGGTCAGTCGGATGGTGTTAGTTGATAAGGATATCGGCGGGTGATTTGTTAATAAAATTCCAATAATTGTACACAGTATCCTTGGTTCATGTTAAATGAGACAGATATTGATGACGATTAGTTCAGCAATAAATAAATGCAAAACGAGTTTTCTTTAAATCAGCCCAATGTTAATATTTATAGTTCATTGAATTTACAAATATCAAATATTTCTATCGAAGAAACCGGCAACAGAAATATTTGGGACAGAACAGAAATTGAAATATAGAGGATAGAACAGAACAGAAATATAGAAGATAGGACAGAACATAATTATAGAGGATATAGAATGGAAGAGAACAGAAATATAGAGGACGTTTTTCCCTAAAATACCAGATATATAGCATTTTCAGCATTACTCTGAGTTTACCATGGAAGCTTGATAAAATACATTTACATTTTTCCATTAACTTGTCACTTTAAGATAATTTTTTGCAATACTTCAGGCTAATTCAACTGGTACCTGAAGCTTAATGGATATTCCTAACCACTAAAAAACATCCATACCACAGCCGGGAAACGAACCTGAAATCTGCCAAAAATCAAAAGTCAGTGCGTCAGTCCATTTGTTATCATGCTGCATCAGAAATTAGGAGATTAATTGCGAATGTGATAACGCCTGAATTTTTTTTTCGAATAATAGTCATGTTTCTTGACTTAATTTCTGCAAGCTTTCCCTCTATTCGACATTTAAATTTGGAGAAATTACGCTTAAAAGCCCTTCCTGAAAGCAATATTCCCACCATATTACCTGTCGGGGTATATATAAGTAAAACACAAGACATTCCAATTTTCAAGAAAAGATATAGCTGATTAATTACATCACGAGAATATGTTTCCTCTAGTTAAAGATATTACTGTTTAAATTCCCGTCTGCTTAATTTTTGATATTTAAATATCTATTTTTTTTTTACTGAATTACTACCTACTTTACGTTTACATTTAAAAGTTTATTTAAAATAATTAAAAATTGTTAAAAACATCGACTCAAGATTTGTAGAGTATGTAGTGTTTACAGAGTAAGAGGCATAATGGAACACTGCACATTGATTTACAGCGGTGTAATATAACATTTATTCCCCTGACGTTCCATTCATCAACAGTTATCTCTCTGCCTTTTTATCAGAGATGTGTTCGGTAAGCTCTCCTTCCACACAGTTCCCTGTTTAAAGATAGCATGTCTTAACTTCAGCAACAAAATGCTCGATTTTCCGATCCAAGGCACCTGCTCGGCCGATCCCTTTACACAGATATCATTTCCGGCCCATTGCCAAATCGTCCGGCGGATCTCTTCCCTCCTTCCACCCCATTCGGAATGAACCGCTCAGCCATGGACTCTCCTAATGCACTGACCACAGGGCAGGATGATTGAGGGCGTCATTTTGTGGGTTCCAACACCTGGTGGAGTTCTCACCTTCTTCAAGAAAATGGACCCGGGCTTTCTTTTAGATGCATTGTTGTCTGTTAATTCTTTTTTAGAACTTTTCCCATTTGGTCGAGTGGATGCATGGTTGAATAATAAATCCTTCGAGTTAGTTCAAGGAGAGTTGGTGGGTTTTGGACCTTGTGGTGGTGATGGTTCTGCTTAATTTGTGAGAGTGATGAAAAGGTTGAAGAGAGTTAGTAGTGCTGTTGAGAATGCGATAAGATGTTTTTCGTAAGACTATTAATTGTTCTGCTTTTAAAAAATCACACTCAATACCCGTCTTAATATCCTTAAAACGAACCTTATCCCGACTCCTGGTAAGCATCCAAAAAACTTAACAAACAGAGATATACTGAGTAAAACACGAAATCTTTCTTAATATCGAAACATGAGTAAGGCATTCATTCGGCTTTGTCTATTTTGGAAATTTAATCTCTGGTTTTTACTATATATCAAATAAATAAAAATTTTCAAATTTATTTATAAAAAATGTATCGTAAAATTTTATCTATGAAGAAAATAAGTTTAACGCTAAAACAAAAATTATATTTGAAAAAATGTCATTATGCACAAAATTTTTAACTTTTTTGCAGGAAATTCTTATTATTTAACTTATTTATCTTTAAATTAGATTTATATTTCTTTTAAATTTATAACTAAACATGTTTTTAACTTCATTATGTGTTGTTAATGTTTCGTCTCTTAAACTAAAAATATTAATGAATATAGTGAAAAAGCATACTAATGATCTATGTTATATTGGAAATGGAATTTATAATACATTTTAAAGAATTTAAAATTTATTTTGATCATAAACTCATTGAAAACAACCTGTTGCTAATTGGTGTGCATTATATATCATAAAAATTAAACTGTTTGGAGTAGGTTTTTCATTGTTAATCTACTATTTACAGAAATAGGTATTGAAATATCTTTGAATCGTTTGAAATTATCTACCGAATTGTGACAAGATGTTTGACAGTACCTAAAGTGTGACAAGATGCAAGATATTTATGCGATCGTGTCATGGACGCCATAAAAACATTTCAATTTCCATTCTGGCCAATTTTATACTGAAAGTGTCAAAGTCAACGAGTTGATGACGCTATTTGACAAGGTGAAAAAGGTAATCAATAATGAAACTGAGTTTTTTATTTTCACACAAATCGTGATATAGTGATATTGCACGCACGTTAGCGTGTTTAATGTCCTAAGATTATATTTTTTTTCTCGTGGTATGTGTTTCAGTTACAGAATTATTATTAGGAAATTGATACAATCGACTGAAAAAAGTAATATTGTATGTAGGTCGACAAGTGTAATGTCATGTGTGCGTCAATGTCAATGGCAATACTATGTTTATGTCGGTGGTAAGAGTAATATCATTTGTACTTAGATAATAAGGGTGATATCATAATTTTTGGTACATTCGATTGGAAAGCATAATATCATGTGCACTTCGATGGTGACGGTAATGGTAATATTAAGTATACACTGAAGTGACAAAAGTCATGGGATAACAGTATGCAAACTTTCAGATGGCAGTAGCATCGCGTAGAACAGGTATAAATGCGCAGTGCTTTCGCAGAGCTTCCATTTCTGTTCAAGTTATTCATTTGAAGAGGTTTTGACGTGTTGATGACCGCACGACGGGAATTAACAGACTTTGAACGCGGAATGTTAGTTGGAGCTAGACGCATGGGTCATGCCATTTCGGAAATCGTTAGGGAATTCAACATTCCCAGATCCACTGTGTCAAGAGTGTGCCGAGAGTTTGAAATTTCAGGCATAACATCCCACCATGGACAGCGCAGTGGTCGACCGCCTGCACTTAACGACCGAGACCGGCGACGTCTGCAAAGAGTCGTAAATTCTAACAGACAAGCAACACTGCTTCAAAAAACCGCAGAAATCAATGTGGGACGTACAAGGGACTTGTCTGTTAGAACTGTGCGGAGAAATTTGGCTTTCTTGGGCTATTCCAGCAGAAGACCGAACTCGAGTGCCTTTACTGACAGAACGACATCGCTTGCAGCGACTCTCGTGGGCACGTGAGCATATCGGTTGGTCCCTAGATGAATGGAAAACCATGGCCTGGTCCGATGAGTCACAATTTCTGTTGGTAAGAGCTAATGGTAGGGTTCGAGTGTGGCTCAGACCCCACGAAGCCATAGACCCCACCTGTCAGCAAGGGACTGATCAAGCTGGTGGTGGCTCCGTAATGGTGTGGGCTGTTTTTTCATGGCATGGACTTGGTGCTCTGGTGCGACTGGACCGAACATTGACTGGAAATGCTTATGTTCAGCTACTTGGAGATCACTTGCAGCCATTCATGGACTTCATGTACCCAAACAACGATGGGATTTTTATGGATGACAATGCGTCATGTCACCGGGCCACAACTGTTCGCGATTGGTTTGAAGAACATTCTGGACAATTCCAACGAATGATCTGGCCACCTAGATCGCTCGACATGAATCCCATCGAGCATTTATGGGACATCATCGAGAGGTCTGTTCGTGCCCAAAAATCCTGCACCATCAACGCTTTCACAATTACGGACGTCTATCGAGACAGCATGGCTCAATATTCCTGCAGAAGACTTCCAACGACTTGTTGAGTCCATGCCACGTCGAGTTGCTGCACTTCGCCGGGCGAAAGGAGGGCTGACACGATATTAAGAGGTATCCCATGACTTTTGTCACTTCAGTGTATGTCACTGGTAAGTAGTAATATCAAGTATCAGACGATAGTAAGGTTAATATCATGTATCAGATGATAGAAGGGTAATATGTATATGTCGATAGTAAGAATAATATTATGTATACGTTTCGCGGCGTTAGCCGGCTCAATAAGAGGGAGTTTTAAGGATGTTTTTTCTCAATCGGAAATGAAATACAGAGAAATTATCCCTGAAAATATTCACACAAAGCGTAACGTATGGATCTGATTGTAGATACTTAGAATTAATTTTAAGAATTTTCTTCAATTCTTTTGCATCGACATGCACTTAGAACTTGACTACAAAATATACAATTATATTGACATTGTTAAGTTAACTACGTGAATACTACTGGAATTCAGTGTTACTAACCATATATTTCCGTGCCGTATATATATGTGTGTATGTGTGTGTGTGTGTGTGGGTGGATGGATGAATTAGTGGGTGAGATATTAATTGATTTTGAAATAAGAGAATACTGAGATTATTTGAGAAACTAATAAATAAATCTTTTATTTCAAAACGTAAAATAATGAAACTTTTCTAAGATTCGTATGAAAGAGTTAAAATATTTTTCCTACAAACTTTTAATTCTAATTGTAATGTATTCTAATTGTAAGTAAAAATGAAAATTGCTTTCTTTAATAATACAGCAAAATAAGTATTAAATTATGAGTAAATTATATATATTAAAATGAGAGTAAAAATTTTTTACGTTAAAAGAAATTAGCAACACAATTAAGGAAATTGTGTTCAATATCAATCATAATTATTAGCTACTCTGAATAATAACAGAATTAAAAGCTAGTAATTAATGTTTTGTAAAAATTATTTCAAATTGTTCTTCTTAAAATCAAACAAGTAAATATAAATTTTTTTTAAGGGAACAATTTTAACTGATTGCACTTTGAGGGTTGTACTTAAACAACGATAACACTTTTATCATATTTAACAATAAATACAAATTAATTCTTTTTTCTAGCAATAGATTTTTCCTTCTTAAGAGATATAACATCTTAAAAATCTTAACATTATAAAAATGCATATGTTTTCCTTTTAAAAATACTAGTTTTCCCACTTCATTTTCGAGAATAATCCATTAAAATATTTTTAGAAAAAAATATTACAAATAGTGTAAAATGTCAGTGCATTTTTTTTAACATGCAGTTTTTTCCCGCAATAGGATTTTAAATTTCCCTGAAGGTTTTCTAAAAGGAGAATTGCGTGGGCAGAAAGTATTTGGCTTACAAAATAAAAAAATAATAATTTTAGTAAAAAAATAAATAATAATAATAATAATGATGACTAAAATGTTCTAGGTAAAAATTACAATTTTTGAATTTATTCCATAAAATTTGTTCTTTTATGTATGATGCTTCTTAATTGAAAAATTACAAGGAATTCTTCATCTCCACAAATTGTCACACGAGCGTACATAAGTAAGAAATAAATTAATAATATAGTTTCAAAACATTAAAGAAACTATAAATATAACTAATTAAATAAATATTTGTATATTCAAAAGGAAAATGAGATTTCTGCCCATAGTTAAAATATTAAAAGGAAGTTTTTCAGTCATGTAGAATTTAATTTTTTTTAAAGTATTCTGAATTCTACACGACATTTTTAAAAAATTAATAATTATTTAACTTAGTTGTACATTTTAAACAAATATATCCTTATATATAATGAATATTTTATTAATAAAAAACTTTGTGTTTCAAATTTTAATCATATATATATATTATATTAAGAACTCATAATAGTCCTTCCATTACAGAACTGTAACTAACAACACAAAATAATGTAAAAAATCTTATCATTATGCACAGTAAGAAATGTAGATAATATTACTTAAAAAATTAAATATTTAAAATGTCTATATAGGCTTCTTAAATTTAATCTGTAATTTGATAGTAAAATAGATACCAAGTGAAAACGTGCTATACCTGAATAAACACGAGCTGTTTATTTTAGTTTGGCATTAAATAAAAATAATAAAAACAATCAATGTTAAAGACGAAAACTTTAAAAAATGTAATTTTATAGTATATTTTTATAACTATACAGAAAGGATATCAAACATTAGAAATAAGAAACAATGTAATAATACGCCTTATTAATGTAATATAAATACCACTGTAATAGAAGAACATCTTACTTACATCTTAAACGAACATCTTACTTCATTTTCTTTTTTAAAATAAAAGGGAAAATAAGTTGTTCTTAAAAAAATATTCTTCTTTATAAGAGGGAATATTAAAAAAGTGAACATTGAAGTAATACATCTAAATAATTCAATGCAAATATTGTAATTATTTAAAAAAACTTATTGTTGTTGTTTCTTATCCCACTTGGCTGGCCAAGCCCGCGAGCCCATACGTACTCATGATTGAAGGGGAAGGAAGCAGCTTCTGTTGTGATGGAGCACCCGTAGGTAGAAGTCTGACTTTGGCTCCGTGACGCTCTTACAGTCATAGGAGACCGGGACCTACGGCTTAAAGTGGATTCCGAACCACTACAAACATCCATGGCAGCACCGGGATTCGAACCCGAAATCTGTGGCACCGAGCGCCAGAGCTCTAGACACTCGGCCATTCAGGTCCCAAATTTGTGAATGCTAACGGCACGCGGTGTTCCCAGGTGGTCACCCACCCAAATACTGACCGCGCCCAGTGATGCTTGACTTCGGTGATCTAACGAGAACCGGTATATTCAGCATGGTATGGCCATGGGCCAAAAGAACTTATAAAAACAACAAGGAGAAAAATTAAAGAAGAAAACGTAGTAACATAAGAGCTAATTATTGTTACGTTGCATGAACATTGCACCAATAAAAAAAAACACTATGACTGTTAAAAAATTCCAAGGAAGAAAACATTATTACTAAGCATTTAAATCATATTAAAAAAGAATTTAGAAGAACATTATGAAATAAAAGGATAAAATATTGTAGTAATAGATTTAATTAATACTGTATTAACTGCACAGCAATAAAAGTGCATTATGAAAAGGAAACTTAACAGAAGAAGACATATTTTTTAATCATTACAAAATATACTTAAGAAACTTTAATGAAAAAATACTGTCATGATACATTTAATTAATACATAAATATTTCACCAGAAATAATACATCAAAATAAGTCAAAGTACATATTATAATATAATCTTTATATGTAGAAACATTAAAATAAATGAACATTGAAGCAATATATCTAAACAATTCAATACAAATATTATAACTATAGAAAAAACTTTATAAAGAAGAACAAGGGCAAATATTAAAGAAGCAAATAAAGTAGCAACACGTTTAATTAATATTACGTTGC
The DNA here is from genome assembly GCA_021605075.1 of Caerostris darwini. Classification (NCBI taxonomy): domain Eukaryota; kingdom Metazoa; phylum Arthropoda; class Arachnida; order Araneae; family Araneidae; genus Caerostris; species Caerostris darwini. The sequence continues at coordinate 626,783 of BPLQ01002015.1, forward strand.
ATGAACATTACAACAATAAATAATAAACATTACGATTGTGAAAAAAACATTAAAAAGCAACTAGAAGAACATTATGAAGAACAAGAAGAAAACTAAGATGATAAAATATTGTAGAATACATTTAATTAATACGGTAATAATTTTATAACAATAGAAGTACATTATGAAATGGAACAAAGAGTAGCATTAAAGAAGAAAATATTATAAAAATAAAAAATATTTATGTAAATATTATAAAAAAACACTTAAGAAATTTTAAAGAAGTAATTCTGTAACGATACATTTAATTAATGCATACCAAATATTACCCCAAAAGAAAACATTTGAATGTTATAAAGAAGGACGAGAAACATTAAGGATGGAAACAGTGCAGCAGTGCAATACAAATATTATAAAAATACTTGAAGATCATTTTGAAATGAAAAAAAAAATAATTTTAAAGAAAGAAAATCTTATTACAATTTCCTTTATTCATATAAACATTAAATTCTAAATAGGAAATTATTTATAAATAAGAATTTTAAAAAATTAAATGGGTAAACAATATACAACATTGTATTTAGTTCATAAAAAAATTTACAAAGCATGTATACATTTCTCTAAAACTTATACGAACTTTAATGAATTCGATGGTCGCATTGCCTCTGATATATCGAGTTATACTAACATTCAGACTTATTAAATCAAATTGGAAACATATCATGGGGTTAATACCATCTATCCTTGTAGATGGAATGATGCTGAAAGTCATTTAACCCAATGCTGAAATCTGATAAGATGCAGTTGGCATCCAATATTTATCGCATGATTTGCAATTTAGAGACAGGCACCGAATAATAATGGTTATAAATATTCTTGGCAAATGTTCCGTCCTCGCTTGAGTCACAGTTCCCATAAATGGTTGGCGATCCATATTCTGCTGGAATTAAACTGCACGGGAAAATGCCTTTCTCCATCCAGCTGAAAGCGAAGTCCGCGTTTATTCAAAAGGTCCATTGTCTGAGTTACATTGACATAGATTTGTCAATAGTTTAAACCAGAAACTGAACATAATTTGGATTGCAAAGCATATTCAAAGCACCCATAATCAATAGGATAATGGATTATCAATTTCCTTGATCACCTTGCTTTATACAGACAACATGACCACAACTAATTTTTATAGTCCTTTAATTTCACATCTATTAAATATGCACTGCAATCATGTTTTCTCAAACAAAAACGCAGTATACAACTAGCAAATATCACATTTTAATTTTTAAACTCAAAGCGGGAAATAGGGCCATGAACAAGACTGGCGTCGTCTCCTGCAGACTAATGGACAAACGGTTTTACTCGATCGTAGCTATAAATCTTTTACAGAAAAAATTATTTGGAAACCACATTTCTTAGACCTATTTTTTTTTATATTTCATGTATATGTAATACCTATTATTATTTATACATTAATATTTACATATTTCTTGCATTTCCAATATGTTAGACATATAATTTAATGCAAAATTAAATGTAAATGTGCTAATAGTTTACAAATTATAATAATTTTGCAAGTTATATTTACATATCCTCATATTATTTCATTCATATACATTAAAAAAAGAACTATAGGAATCAACTTCTTCCATATTTCTCAAAAAAGAATTATTACCAATGTTTATTATAAATAACTAACCAAATATTACAAATGTTTTTTTTCTTTCTAATGCAGCTGGCAAACACTTAAGGCTCGTTCCCACCAAGGCGAGAGACGTGAAGATTCAAGAGGCAAGCGACACAATTTTTTCGGCCCCTTCACAGCGAAACGTCAAAAATAGCATTACGCCTAATGAAAAACCGCTTCGAGTTGAAAGTTGGGCAACTCCAAGCGGCGGACTGCAAACCGGTTTCAGGCGACCGCGGTGAGGCTAGTGAGTGGTCAAATTTTTTCGCTTGCATCTTGTCGCCTTGGTGAGCAGGAGCCTTTAGACAGCTTGGTCTTGAATGCCTTAAGGCAAGCGCTCCACAGACGTACTCACTTTGCATTACCCAGGGGGCGCGTGTAACATGAAGATAAGCCACGGACGCGGAGTAACAATGCCCCCGCAACGCTCTACGATCTTATTAGACCGGGACCTACAGTTTAAAGTGGATTCCGAACCACTACAAACATCCATGGCACCGCCGCGGCTCGAACCCGAAACATGCGGTACCGAGCGCCAGAGCGCTAGCCACTCGGCCATTCCGGCCCCCTTATTGCAAATGTTTAGTATAATATTTTATATTCGGCTCACCATAATAAATATAATAAAAAAAATTACTTTCATGTTTAGGACAATGTTTGCGTTAAGCGTGTTATTAAACCATTAAGAAACGAACGCATTTTCAATTGAATGAAATGAATAAAATTTAATTTTTTTCATTTAAAGGATCTAATTTAGGGAACAAAATGCAAATGGGGAAAAATTCATTTTATGCGAGATACAAAATTTTGCAAAAACGCAATTAAACTCCAAAACGATTACTTTTCCAATACTTGAAGTAAAGTTATGTTATGTAAAGGCACATTACACGTGGGTATGGTTTGTTAGAATATAAATATAGCGTCACAAAACTTTTCTACTTTTACAAGAATCTATGATAATAACTCAAACGCAAAGGAAATGCAAAATTGTCTATAATTATTATGAAAAGTTTTCATGCAAGACCAAATATATGGGTTCTTTTTTTATAATTAAGAAAGCTCCCTCAATACCACTTAGAGAAATATATTAGAAAATTTTATAACAAAAAAAGTAAATGAAATAGTTTATGTAAAGTTAAAGTTCCGCAACATGAGTCTTAATTATGTTTTCCAAGACAGTCACTGTATCTGTACCTGATTTATCTTGCACACTATTTAGAATTGCGCCACAAAATGGAGTCCATTTTATTGACATAAAATGGACAAGAAAGCTCATAAATATTTTACGTTTATTTCTGGTAAATAACAAGCATATCAAATTCGCATCTAGATAACACATTCAGAATTAACAACCAAATGATATTTCACGAATTCATTGGATGCACACTTCATAAATCTTCCAAACCTCCCCAGAGGAATGCAACTTGTATTCCATTCCGTTATTATATGCTATTAAAACGGAGACAAAGTAATTCTTTTTGCCCAGAGATACGTCGTATCATTGTTGTTTGAGCAATCTCTTTGATTAAGTAAACAAAGAGAGTCCGTCCCAACTGACTTATTTAAAGAAGATCATTATGCCGTCTCCTTATAATGCTCTTTAGAAAACAGAAATGACTTTCTTTAACAATTCACCCATGGAAAGGTATAAAAGGCTGGATTTTGCGCAAAGTTTCCCCGTCGCTCTTTAGAAATATTCGAATGATATTAAACCAGTTTTGATTGGCTCTCAGAAATAAAAGGGGGTGAATTCATTGGAGCAATATCGTGCTGCTTCACAAATGTTTTTTTTTTAATATTTTGTTTAACCAAAAGCATTTCTTTTGGGACTTCTTGAATGATATTTACTTCATTGTTCGCATTTGACAAAAGATGGTTTATTTTTATATTGTAACAAATGTTTTTTTGGAATTCTGGTGGGATGTTTTATGAAAGATACTTTTTTACAAATTATCTGTCAGAGTCACTATAGAATTGAAATAAAAGAAATCATTTTTATTAGGAACAAAACCTTTTTTTAAAATGAAATTGAAGAAACTATTAGTCTACCTAGTTGCATAATTTAATGTCATTTATCTTAGACGATTAAGTTTCACTCACGCTTTTACCTTACAGTAAATGTGGTGTATTAATTGTTGTCTATCAATGCATTGTTATAAAGAGCTGTCTATTAATACATCAACAATATATTTGGATGATATGTTTCTCTTAGTTTTTCTGATAAGATGATAGGAAAGTATACCTTCTTAAGATGAGGACCTTCTTAAGAAACCTTCTTTAAAATGAAAATGAAGAAATTATTTATCTATCTTGTAACATAATGTAATGCCATTTATCTTAGAGGATACGGTTTCATTCACGCTCATACATTACAGTATACATGCCATAAATATGCAATATTAATATATCAACAATTTAGTTGGCTGGTACTTCTTGCATGATTAAAGGGAGGTATATAAAATATTCCTTATTGTCTATTCAGAAGCCATGCATTCCATATAAAAAGTTCGCTGTAATAATGAACTATAATAGCAGTCAAATTGATTGATTTTCCAAGCAGGAAAAGAACACGGTTTGCGTATTTTCCATGAATTCATAATTGCTAAGAATCCGGAAACATGCCAATTTACAGTCATATGTATCACGCTAATTAGTCAGGGACACACAGTTTAACTTGGATTCCGTGCCACTAACAAACATCCTTACCATGGCGAGGATACACACTGCCATAGTGCACCAATTGGCCCTCAGGCAATACTTATAAAATATATAAGTATTGTTATTAAGAGCGGAAATTCTCGTTTTCTAGACCCCTTTCAATATTTCTTATTACTTTATTTAAATTTCTTTCACGAGCTAAGAAATTAGTAATGAAGAACTGTTCTAAAAAATTTCATTCAGAAAAATTTCAAAATCATTTAGAAAAATTACAAATTTAATTAAAATAAATTCAAAATCATTCAGAAAAATGTCAGGTGCAATTAAAAAATTTTGAAAACATTCTGAAGGTCCATCCAGATTGTTTAAAAATTCAGAACATAATCATTGCTAATTTATTTGCATCAAATTAAAGTATTCAAGAAATAATTGAGAACTCAGCCATGAATCATTGAATATCATTAAAGTAAACAGCAAAACAAAGTTTTAAAAAAAGTATTTCAATGAAAATGCAAAACCACCATCTTATCAATCCATGAAATGTTCTTGGGAATTTCCACAAATGCTAAACAAGCATTTCGAATTACACAGCACGAATACAACAAGTTCCGAATCGATTCGGTTCGTGGTTAAACACCACGCTCTCGTAACTAATCTCAAACCCAGGGGCACCGGCTCACTTAAGTATGGAAACCCCGCATTTAGTTTTACCTTTTTAATTTTTTTGTTCCCCTTACTCAAAACAATTTTTTCATTTCTCCTCGGATTCCACTGGACAAAAATGGCTGAAAGCAATTCCCTCTCATAATAGCACAGTAATACGGATACTACAAATAATGGGTTATGCAGTATACACCGTAGTGTTGCATGCTGGCTTAATTTATCTTAAAGATCAAACTTTTAGACGAGATGCTTTCTTTTTGAGGGACAGTGTTGTCAGCCCATTAAACCCATCACTGTGCTGTCATATTAAACAGGGGCCTGAATGGCCGTGTGTCTAATGCTCTGGCTTTCGGGCCACAGGTTTCGGGCTCGAGTCCATGGATGTTTGTAGTGGGCGGATTCCAATTTAAGCGGTAGGTCCAGACCTCATATGACTATAGAATGGTTTGGTTTGTCACTTTACGGTCATTTCGTACACACTTTACGCTAATTAGATTGGGACATATAGTTTAACGAGGACTACAAACAAGCATCCATGCCTCTACCAAGATTCGTATCTTAAATACGTGTTACCAAATGCCTGAACGCTAGCGAATCGGCCACTAGGCCGCGAAAACCTGAATTTAAAGACAGATAAATTTTTTTTATCATCCATATTTTTTAAATGAAATTGTTAAAGTTACTACTGCAAATTATAATTAAAAACAGCTATACAGTCAAAATATTTTATTAAAATTTAATGAAATATTTTGGCTGTATGACTGTAATGAATTATAATTATAAATTATTTGGTTTGTAACCATACTTCTTTCTACGCCAATGGCGAGGACAGTCCCTGTGAAATTAGGAGAAATTATCAGTTAGCCTCTAGACTCTTACCCGGCGAGGAAGTATCTTTCACGCACACTGCGCGGAGCTGAATATCGGGTTTTCGACTTAGAAGTGTAATCCTTCCACGAATCCCTAATTATACGTCTTTAAATGAGTTAAATAATATATTTGTGTGGTGTTTGTGTGTCTGCAAAAATTTGTGCGTGTGTAAAGCTGTGAGTTCTCCAACTTGTGTTCAAAATTTCAACCCAACCGCACAAACTTACAATCGGGTTGTTCAACCTACACATTACAGAGTATCTTTGAAAATTAGTTTTAGTACAAAATTCTAATTTACATAGATAAATTCCATAGTGTAGGTTTTTTTTTATAAATTGTGTAGATTATTAAAGAATACATTCATAGAAGTAATTATTATACGAAGACAGATAACTGCAAAATATAAGATTTCCTTTAAAGAAAGGAATTACTAAAAATTTTATTTATCTCAAAATAAAAATTAAATCTTAAATTTTCATAACACAATGTGTTAATTAATTTGCTAAGAAACAGTAAGAACACAAAAACTCAAAATTAATTACTAAAAAAAGCTATTTACTTACCTATTTGTATACAAAAGGAAAAGACTTAAAATTGTGAAATTAAAAATGTTTTTGATTATACTTTTCTTAATCAGTTAATAAAATGATTTTCATACGCTTAAATTTTTTTTTTATGAATCCAAAAATCCACGTTCCATTTGTTTTTTATTTCTTTAATACTGAATTACTGAATTAATACTGAAGTTGTCAATTAAATATCCTTCGTTATGACTTCGTGTATTCCTTAAATGAAAATAAATGAAATGCATAATTTTTTTTTAAATCACAGCAATCTAAAAATTTGATCTTAATTTATATGTATTACAAATATCGTTATTTGGATTTATTACGACATTTATTCATTTTTTAGGTAGTTCCATTCTCTTCAGTAAATGCTCACTAAAGTTTTTATGGCTTCCAGATATAAGTCCATATAGCTCAAAATATGGACTTATATCTGGAAGAAGGGCCTGAATGGCCGAGTGTCTAGCGCTCTGGCTCTCGGTACCACAGGTTTCGGATTCGAATCCCGGCTTTGCCATAGACGTTTGTGGTTCGGAATCCACTTTAAACTGTAGGTCCCGGTCTAATAGGATCGAAGAGCGTTGCAGGGGCATTGTTACTCCGCGCCCGTGGCTTATCTTCAAGTGACACGCGCCCCCTGTGTCATGCAAAGGGAGTACGTTTGTGCAGCGCTTGCCTTAAGGCATCCAAGACCAAGCTGTCTAAAGTGTTTGCCAGCTGCATTGGAACAAAAAAAAATATCTGGAAGAATGAATGAATTAAATAAATATCATTATTCTAAATTAGATATTTATTTAAGAAATACAAACGTGGAAAAACTAGTCTAGTGGAAAACCTACTCATACTTGAAATATCTATAATTTCAATGTATATTCAACATTTTCTAATCAACCTCTTTTGATATTACCCCAACGATTACTTCCCATGAAAAAAGCATACTTTTCCTAATCACTTCCTCATTAGAATTATGTTAAAATCATTCATTAACATTTAATGAATACAAAAACAATAATACACATCATTAACATTTAATGAATCCATTTTCCTCTTTTAGATAGAAATTCGAGTCCTCCTTGTTAACATAAATATTAAAATTCTTTTTTTTAAACAATTAAGCCAACAGTCATCATTATTCTTTCACAATGACTCGATGCAGGAAACTTAAATGCATGCCATTCCGTTCAAAAAATAAGGAGGTTCCCATGTCACTTTCATTGGAAGCACGATTCATGTTGCATATTCATCATTCACATACAATCGTTACAGCATCATTTTTGATGCGCGAGTTACCCCCTCCCCCTCGAGGAATGAGTCATCATCAGAAAAAGAATCGAAATGGCGCGGTACTTCAAAGGACATGAATACTAAATGTTAATTTGGAACAGCGTTAATTAGCGAGGAGATATCACCTGATATACGGAGGGACGAATGGTTGAATTATTTATTCCGTTTGCATGTTGGGATACGCACCACGGAAATGGATGCTCACGTGCTAATGAGAGCAACTTCGTCAATAGGTTTTAACGAATGAAATATATGAGACACGAAGATGGATTTGTGGAAATGTTGCTTGTTAATTAGGGAGGAATTTTTGGAAAGACATCGTTCAGTTGTTGGAGTCCTAGAGAGATGCGGTTATAGTTTATGCTTTTTGCACTGAAACGTGTCACCTAAAGTGTTTGGTTAGCTGGTATTTAAATGATCAGCATAAGATAATTGAAAATGTACTATTATATTTAGGTATCACTGAATGAAGATATTTACTCTGTTTGCTGGTATCATTGTATAAAAAAGTATCGTTGTATGTGTATATCCCTAAATAAAATGAATTACTATTTGTATGAATAACAGTATGTATGACTGACTGAAAATATGTTCTATGTTTGTATCACTGACTGAAAATACATTGTATGTATGTATCACTGTATGAAGATATATTATTGTACCGTCTGTCTACAGTCAGATTTCGAGATTTTCTTTTTACATTGTAAGGTTCTCTACGCTACGTCCAACAGTCGTGTTAGACTTGGGCCTATAGTTTGAAATTGAATAGTTTGAATTTTATTATCACAATAGATTTTTTTTTTGTGCCACACCTCATGAACGTAAAAAAATGCAGGGACTCTCCACTTCCAATTACCAGTGCGTTTCCAACATCTATTTACCTTTCAAACAGATAAATGGTTTAACACTCCAACCTCCATTACCATTTGACATAGCTAATTGCATTAAGTGTTAACGAGTGCCATCTTTCTCGCACAGCGCGAGACGTTCCAAACCCCTCCGTTCCGAAGATCAATTATCTCTGGAACACGTTTCCTATTCGTTCCAGTCCGTTGATGAGAGCCCCCCTACCGTCATTCGCCGGCTCACCCCACGCGCTAAATTAGGTTCGCTGGACGGGAATGATATCTATGGGGGAGAACATTTGTTTTGGCACAGTTGCTGTGCTGGGGTTTCTGTCTGATTTAATTCTGGACGAGATTCTCTTTATGGTTGCCGAAAATAGTGCATAATAGTAGGGGATATAACCGGATTATGTGTGGGTGGTCAGTTGGAGGGTGGTAGTTGATGAGGATATCAACCTGGTGATTTATTAATAAAGTTCTAATAATTGCACAGAGTACCTTGTTTCCTGCTCAATGAGAATGATATTGCTGATGACTAATTTAGCAATAAGCAAATGCAAAAAGGGTTTTCTATAAAACAGACGGATGCTATTATTATTATATAGTTTATATAACTTAGAAAAATTAAATATTTCTTTTGAAGAAACGGCAACAGAAAGAAACATTTAGGACAGAGCAGAATTAGAATTATAGAGGATAGAGAATAGAACAAAACTATAGAGGACGGATAGAACAGAACAGCTTTATAGATTACGAACAGATCAGAACAGAAATAAAAAGCACGTTTTTAACTAAAACGGGAGAAATATATATAAAGTTTTCAGCATTATTCTGGATTTAACACAGAAGCTTGCTAAACGACTTTTACATTTTTCCCTCACAATTTTCAATAATAATGGCTCGACAGTTTATGAATGACCAATACGTTCTTTCTGAAATGCAATTGTAGATTTTATACAAGTGGACCAATTGAAGATTCGATCACGCCCAAATTAAGGAAGGTTTTTGAACAGGGTCTCACTTAGTTGTAAAACCTGACACCATTCCTAGTAAATTTATCAGCCCTCAACTTATATAAATATACAGCACATTAATATCTGAACATATAATTTCTTGCCGAAGATTGTATTTTGACAATTAGTACAATATTCACTAAAATGATCTAGTGCTAACAAATTTAGAATGGCCCACAATGTATTCTTTCTATTGCATTAAAACCGACTTGATCTTATACAAAATGTACTATGTAAATTCAGTGTTCCTATCATTGCTGTTTTATTTCGCTTTATTGAAACTCAATCCATACATTGGGTACTTACTGTAGAAACAAATAAACACATAAACAAATCAAAATTACAAAGAAAAAAACAGCAATTCTTAACGAAAATACCAAAAAGACTTAAAAACAAGTTAAATGTATAAAAGTCAAAAATTTTATAACCTGAAAACATTGTAATAAAAGTCTGCGTGATCAGAACAAATTTTTTTGGTCCACCAGTAAAGAGTACACAAATCACCATTCTGCTGTAAGTTACGAATCCAGTCTCGATCAAGCAAGTAGATGGGCCTTATTCGTTTTTTTTTTACTTACATATAGTTGTCTTAGTAATTTTTTTTCAGAAATAAGAGGGAAAACAATTATTTTGAGGATGTTGAAATATTAAGTAAATATTAAATTATTTGGATGTCCAATAAAGGTTATTATATTTATAAGGAGTGTTTTAAATTATATTGGGTCCGATTATTTAGTGATTTCATGTTAATCGGATTTTTAAAAAAAAAAAATTTCATATTTTAAGGGGTTCTTTGGATAATAGTCAATGATCAGATTATTGTGGATTATCTTTATACCTTAAAAAAAGTATCATTTTTCAGAATTGTTGATGTCCATCCAGTGACCCAATGATTAAGGATGAAGCTTACCAATGTTGACAATGTGTCTAATGATGTTTTATAGCCTATGGAAGCTTTTTTATTAAAGGTTTTCCGAATTTTCTTGCATATATCATACTATTAGACCTAAAACCCCTCGAAAGACAACTTTATTCCTTTAGTTATTGTAAGGGCTTTTTCGTGATATCAATAAGTGGAATATAAAATTCCACTTTTTTCCATCCTACAATGGTTCATTAATAGCGGTCTAATGGTGGACAGATTATATTCAGTAGGATGCAGGTTCAAATTGTTTGGTAACATCCATCGCAGTCACTTTCGGAAAGGAGCAGACTCAATTGCGATGGTGATAACGCCGGGAAATTGTTTCGAATCCATAGTCTTGCTAACTGACTAGAATTTGTTAGTTTTCTTCTATTCGTTGCTTTAATTCAGATGATTTACCCTTAAAAGCTCCTCCTGGAAAACTATATCATTCCACATGTTGCCTGTCGATGGCCCATTCGGCTTATATATAAATAGAATATAATGCCTACCAATCTCCAAGTAAAAAATCGTTGATTTGTTACATCACCAGAATATATTTGATTTGGGTAAAGATATGAATGTGAACATTCCCGTCTGCTGAACTTATTTAAAAATCTATGTTTTTTATGTAAAATACTACTAATCTTGCGTTTATTTTTACTAGTTTATTTAAAATCAATAAAAATTATTAAAAACATCGCCTTAAGATTCTAGACGGTGTAGCATTTACAGAGTGAACGGCAAAATGGAACATTCCACATTGATTTACAGTAGCAAAATTATTTATCTATTCTTCTGACATCTCATCCATCAACTGTTATCTCTCTACCTTTTTATCAGAGTTGTGTTCGGTAGCATCTCCTTCCACACAGTTCCCTATTTAAAGATAGCATGTCTCAACTTTCCCAACAAATTGCTCGATTTTCCAATCCAAGGCAGCTGATCTGCCGATTCCTTTACACAGATATAAATTCCGGCCCATTGCCAAATCGTCCGGCTCATTTCCTTCCCTCCTTGCACCCCATTCGGAATGAACCGCTCAGCCATGGACTCTTCTAATGGACTGACCACAGGAGAGGTTGGTTGAGGGAGCCATTTTGTGGGTTCCAACACCTGGTGGAGTTCTCACCTTCTTCAAGAAAATGGACCTGGGGTTTCTTTTAGATGCATTGTTGTCTTCTAATTCTTTTTTAGAACTTTTCCCATTTGGCCGAGTTGATCCAGGGTTGAATAATAGATCTTTCGAGTTAGTTCAAGGATAGCTGGTGGGTTTTGCACCATGTGGTGGTGATGGTTGTGCTTAATTTGTGAGAGTAATGAAAAAGTTCAAGCGAGTTAGTGTTGTTGTTTAGAATGCAATAAGATGTTTTTTGTAAGACGATTATTTCTTCTGCTTCTAAAAATCACACACATCACCCAGTTAAGACAAATATCCTTAAATGTCTTAAAACACAAATCTTTCTTAAAATAGAAATATGTGTACTCTGTATCTATTTTGGAAATTTAATCATTGGTTTTTACTATAGACCAAATTAATATTGTAAAGGTTTTTAAATCAATTTACAAAAAGGGATCTTAAATTTTTATCTGAAGAAAATAAGTTTAACATAAAAGCAAAAAAATATATTTTAAAAATTTCAATACGTGCAAAATGTTAAAAATTTTTCCAGAAAATTGTTATTACTGAATTTATTTTATTTAAATCAGTGATAGTGAACCTTTTTATACTTAGTGCCCACTTTTGTATCTCTGTTAATAGTAAAATACTCGATTCACAAACAGGTCCCCCGGTTGCGACGATTTATAAAGTAGGGCAGTAACTTTACTTTATTAAACTTATAAAGCAGAGTTACAGCATCTTAAAGCAAATAATATTAATTTCTTACCAAACATTTTATGTCGGATCTGCGGAATAATATGCTTTTGGTAGAATAAATATTTATAAAACAACTTACTGTAGTTAAATCTACCATTGATTTATACTTCGCATGCATACAAAACGAAGTCTGATGAAGTTACATTTCATTAATTAAATTATTATTGAAACCCTTGATGCTATAAACCTAAATAGTAGTAGCTTTTTGTAATCTTACTTATATTGTAAATTATCGTCGCTATGCCCAACAACCATGTTAGACCTGGACCTACAGTTTAAAGTTGATTTCGAACCATTATCAGAATCAATCGCACACCCTCGAAATGGAAGCCTCTGGCACGGACAGCCAGTCATTAAGACCTTGTTTGAAGTTGTGCATGAACGTTAATACCGAAGTTTTAAATTAAATATCCTTCGTTGAGAATTTAAATGTGTATTCCTTAAAACCAAATAAATTAAATGCGTATTATATTTTAAAATCTCAGCAAACTAAAAATCTTATCTTAATTTATATGTATTACAAATATCATTTTTTAAATTTATTATAACATTTCATTATTTTCTTAGTAATTTCATTACCTTAAATGAAAGCTCAATGTATTTTATGGCTTCTAGATATAAGTCCATATAGCACATTTTTGAATACATCAATATTCCAAATTAGGTATTTATTTATGAAATACAAGCATACAAAATCTAGTATAGTGAAAAGAAAATCTTTCTTGAAATTTCAATACATTCAATGTAGAAATACATTTTCTAGTCATATCACCCTAGTCATAACTTCATTTGAAAAAGCATGCATTTCATGATCACTTCCTAATTAGAATGATGTTAAAATCATCCATTAATATTTCATATTCTTCAAATTCTACTCTTTTAGATGGAAATTTGAATCTCCCTTGTTAAAATACACGTTAAATTCATTTTGTTTAATAATTAAGCCAACACTCTTCATTATTCTTTCACAATTGCTCGATGCACGGAACTTAAATGTAAGTCAATCCTTTCCAAAAAATAAGGAGTCTCCCATATCTCTTTGACTGGAAGCACGATTCATATTGCATATTCATTATTTGACGCGAGAGTCTTCCGCCCCCACCCCCGAGGAATGAGTCGTCATCGGGAAAAGAATCGAAACGGCGCGGTACTTCACAGGCCTGAATGATAAATGCTAATTTGGAAGAGCGTTAATTAGCGAGGACATATTACCTGATACTCAGAGGGACACATGCGCAGCGAATGGTTGAATTATTTATTCCGTTTGCATGTTGGGAAATGGATGATCACGTGCTAATGAGAGCAACTGCGACAATACGTTTTAACGAATGAATTACACGAGTCGCGAAGATGGGTTTGTAGAAATGTTGCTTGTTAATCAGGAGGAATTTTTGCAAAGACATCATTCAGTAGTTCTGACTCCCAGAGAGATGCGGTTAGGGTTTTTGCTTTTTGCACTGAAACGCTTTGCGTTACTTAAAGTTTCTGGTCGAGTAGTATTTAAATGACATAAGATAAGATAAGATAACTGAAATTGTATGTAGGAATATCTGCATGGAAATGTATTTTTGTACAATAAATGAAAATGTATCGCTGGCGTGTATTATGGTATATAATCACTGTACGAAAATGAAACATTATGAAAATGAATCATTATGAAATTATATCACTATAGGGAAATATATCATTATATATATCAGGGTATGTAATCAATGTAGGAAAATGTATCACTGTATGTATTATGGTACGTAATCACTGTATCATAATGAATCATTATGAAAACATATTACTGCTGGAAACTATATCATTGTATGTATCATGGTATGTAATTAATGTGTGATAGTAGATCATTATGCAAACATATCACTGTAGGAAAATGTATCATTTATTATTATTTTCACGTGTCTATCATTATCTGTCCTTAAATAAAAGTTCAATATATTTTCATGGCTTCCAGATATAAGTAAACATAGCAAATTTTTTTAATACATCCATATTCTAAATTTGTTATTTATTTATAAAATACACGCATTCAAAATCTAGTCTACTGAAAAAAAACTAGTTATTCTCGAAATTTCGATATATTTAAAAAAACTGTAAATTTAATGCAAAAATACATTTCCTACTCATATAACCCTAGGGATCACTTCATTTGAAATACCATACATTTACTAATCACTTCCTAATTAGAATTATGTTAAAATCATTCATTAATATTTCATATTCTTCAAATTCTACTCTTTTAGATGGAAATTTGAATCTTCCTTGTTAAAATACAAGTTAAATTCATTTTTTTAAATAAATAAGCCAGCACTTATTATTACCATTATTTATTGCCAGCATTATTTTTCACCATGGCTCGATGGACAAATCTTAAGCGTATGTCATTGCTTTAAAAAAATAAGGAGGCTTCCATATCAGTTTGAGTGGAAGCACGATTCATATTGCATATTCATTAGTCACATACAAATCGTTATGGGTATCGTTTTTGACGAGCGAGTTCTGCCCCCCCCGAGGAAAGAGTCACCATCAGGAAAAGAATCGAAACGGTGCGGTACTTCAAAGGCATGGATGCTAAATGCTAATTTGGAATGGCGCTAAATAGCAAGGACATATCACAGGATATTGCGAGGGACAAATGCGCAGCGAAGGGTTGAATTATTTATTCCGTTTGCATGTTAGGAAATGGATGATCACGTTCTAATGAGAGCAACTTTGTCAATAGGTTTTAACGAATGCATTATACGAGTCACGAAGATGGGTTTGCGGAAATGCTGCTTGTTAATTAGGAGGAATTTTTGGAAGGACATCGTTCGGTTGTTGGAGTCCCAGAGAGATGCGGTTACGGTTTTTAGTTTTTGCAATGAAACACTTTGTGTTACTTAAAGTGTTTGGTCGACTGGTATTTAAATGATCGACATAGTATAATTGAAAATGTATGTAGGTATGGAAATGTATCCTTATATGCATTCATTACTGCATGAAAATGTATCGTTATATGAATATATTTTATTGTATGAAAATATATCACTGTATGTGAGTATCAATGTATGAAAATATGTCGAAGTATTTTATGAAAAAAACCAGAAAACTCCCTACTTAGAGCCTGATTGTTGATATTTTGCTTCTCCTGTTTTCTGAAAGCATTGGCTCAAACGCACACCACAATGGGTTTCCAAACTGAAGGCGCCGAAAATTCTCACCAGGTAGTCCGGCTAACAAGGTAAGATGTTAAACATCACAAATGCTATCGAGTCTCCTCATCTACAACAGTGTCTATAACAAAGCCGCCAGCGGATTGAACTTCAGTCCTAATGCTCATAAGTGGCGCACGAGTTGGACAAAATTCCTTCGTTAACCTATATGTACGATGTATGATATAGAATTTTTTTGCGCTCAGTAACACAGATTTCGGATTCCAGTGGTCCGGAATCCATTTTAAACCATAGGTCCGATCACACATGACTGTAGAGCGTTGGGCACAACAGGACTTATTTACTCAGTAAAGAATGTATATATCCCGTCTCAAAATCAGCCAGTAGGCAGACAACCATGGGACTGTTGCTGCATTGATGATAATGATTATGATGATACAGAATACATTTTCTGCACAATTGCTGTTTTTAAATAACAACGAAATGTAAAAAACTATAAATTTTGGCTAAAAGAGAATGATTTTATTTTAAAAATTGATATTAACTAATAGAAGGAATCCGATGATCATTTCAACAAAGCTTTAATTCAGATCAGTACTACAATACATTTATCAATACAGCAGAGAGAGAGAGAATATAGAACAATATTCTATTAGAATTATTCCATTCTAATTGGCATTGAGTACAATTCATAATTCATTTGGTGTCACTCAGCTATTTGTAATATCTATTATATATAATTCCCGTGTCACGATGTTTGTTCGCGATGAACTCCGAAACTAACCATCCGATTTTAACTTCTTTTTTTTAAATGTGTGTTTTGTTACAACTTGAGAAATAGGATAGTTTTCATTCAGATTTTTTTTTTATTTAAATGCAAAATCGGTTAAAATCTAGCACTGAGGAAAGCGCCAATCTTGCAACCGTGAATTTTCACCAATTTTCCGCCAATTTCTTTAGGGTTGCAATACTGCAATTAGAACAATATAATGACTATTTTTAGATGGGGCCATGTCTCGATGCCTGTACTAAATAACCGTAAAATTCTCATGTTCTGAATATTATTGTTTTATTTACTACTTTAAATTTTATGAAAATTATATTGTATGAAATTTATATTATTTCGAAATAAATCAAATGTATGTAAGTATTACCTGATTTGATTATCAATATTTTTTTATTTTCTAAGTTTGAATTGGAATTGGAATAAAATATATGGAAGGAAAAGTTATGAATTAAAACATTGAACTTTTCTATGCTTAAAGTTTGTCAACATGTATTGTATTTTATTAAGAATTCTAAAATAAAATGTGATCTACAAGATAATATAATATAGACAATATAATTTTAAAGAAAGATGATGAATTTTAAGGATTTTTTGGAAAGTGTGAAAATGAAGTAAACTCTGCAGTTATTTGATATAATGATAACATTAAAATTTTATAAAAGGTATTATAATAGTTGCAAGTTGAAAATCAAGGACATTTTTTTTTTAAAAACTTTTATTTTAAAAACAAAGAATGTGCGTTATAAATTTGAGTGATTTGAATATTGTCGAAGAAAAATTGATAAATGGTACTTTTAAATTGGAAGTTATTTAAATAAAACAAAACAAATAAATAAGTGTTTATATTAATAAAGGATAATTTAAAGTTCAATAACATTTTTATGTATGTACATTTGTTTTTATTTACATTTAAAAGTTGGTTTTAATTATTTCTTATTTGAATTTTTATGCATTTTGTATTAATTCAAAACACCATAATACTAATATTTCTGTTCTAAATGCTTTGAAACTTCATGTAAAAGTTTTCTTTAAATGTATGAAAGGAATAGAACATGGAAATTAACCTAAATTCATAACTTATTTTTATTTCAGTTTTTAAACTAAGAATTTTTGTAAATTTGTAAAATAAAGTTTGTTTCGACAAACTTTAAGCATACAAAAATGTATAAATAATTAAGATATAAATTTGAAAACAGTATATTACCTACATAAGGATATTCCCAGCATAAAAATACTTGCAAAGGAAAAAACTATTCATGTTTTATTTATTTTTGAATTATCAAGTTTTGCAACAATATCACATTTTTGCAATGTTTAACCATATTTTAAAGAATAAATTTATAAAAAATAGTTAAAGTTGATATTTTTATGTGAAATTCAAAGGTTTTGAATATATTTAATCAAAACACTTGCAAAAAGGCTAAATATTTTAAATCCAGGTCATTTCATATTAAAAAGGCTTTGCAAATAGGAGGATGTTGTAAAAAAAAATTTTGTCGAGTAAATTTTAACTTTTTCAAAACAAAGCTCAGAAAATATTTAGAGCTTTAAGGAAAAATAAAACTACATTTTTTAATAAATAAGACTATGAACTTGATAATTCAATGACATTTTAATATATTTACAACATCTTTAAAAGTAATATCTCTAATTAAAAGTTGTTTTTAGTTTTTTCTCAGAATGAATTTTTATGCTTTTTGTTTTCATGTGAAACACCATAACACAAGTAATTTTGATCCAAATATTACAAAACTTTGTATTTATGTTTTTCATAAATGTTTACAGGTAATAAAACTATGAAATGATTATAGCTACATAAATATTTTTTATTTTAATTGTTAAGCTTGGAATTACATGCAAATTTTGAAAGAATTTTGTGTCGACAGCATTTAAACTAGCACAAAATAATAAATAATAAGGATGTAAATTTACCAGAGGTCCATTCCCTGTAATATGTTAGTACAAACAAATACAAACTTAGAAATTTAAAAAGTATTGATTTGATTTTGAGTTATCATGTTCTGCAACAGTATCAATTTTTGACCATTTTTACCCTTATTTTAGCTTATAAAAATTTAAAAAAATAATAATAAAATAATAATAATGAAATATTTTTATGTGAAATCATTAGTTTTTAGATACATTCAATCCAAAAATGTGTACAAAGATAAAAAATTTCAAAAAAAATTCATCCGAAGATGTTCGTGTACCTTAAACAATCGTTTACATTTTGTGAATTATTTTTTTAAGTCATGTATTATTATATCCCAATTTTATTTTAATTGTATTGTATTTTTTCAATTATCATTTTCAGTAAAATGCCACCAAAAAAATCTAACCTCAACAATGCCCATAGGCGTGAGGCACGACGTAGACGTGCTGCGAGGGCCCTCATGTCAACAAATCAAACCACGGCAGCAAACGATAACAATACCAATTATAGTATCTAATAATTGAACGAAATACAAGAAAGGCACAGCAACGCGTGGCCGGGTATTCCAGTATTGCAATAAATTTCTAGCTAATAGGTGCTAATGATGTACTGATCGGCTGTATATTCGGTAGCAATATTAATGGGCACTATGCATTCATCATCTGTATATCATCGGATCATGAGTACGTATATCCATTTCAGAATAATTAATAATAAAAGTTTTAAACCAAACCGGATAATAACTCAAGTCATTATAAAAAATTTATTGGATTCAAACGAATATAGTATGCATATTTTTATTTTTGCTTTATATATGTAAATTATCTTTCTTTTAATTTATTTTTTATTTTTTGAAAGTGTGTTACCAAATACATATTAAATTTTATATACAAATATTGAAATTTAAAAAAAAATGCTATTTTTCCGTAATTACTTTTATCAGCATAATTGACATAATTTATTTTTCACTTTAAAAACTAAATTCATTGTCTCTTCCAATATATAAACTCACAGATTATGCTATTTTTGCTTATTTTATACATCACCAATTCAAAGACAACATAATATGTTATGTTTTCTTAACATTTAACCTTGAAAAAGTAGTCTGAAGTAATAAATCAAATCAAGTTAAATCAAAATTTAATCTAACTAAGAGAAAACAGCAATAAATCACGAACAGTAAAACAAATTATGTTTAAAATTATCAAAAGAAAAAAAAAAATTCAAAAATATCTCAAGGTGAATCCGAATAAGTCAGCGTGTTAAAAGACCAAACTTTTTATGTACTTTACTGCCAAATTCTACGAAGCAAATGAAAGGCTGAATGAGCCTCAAGAAATTCCAAACATAATTTAAAAATATAAACTGATTTTATTACTTAAACATAGAGATGAAACCCAAGTTGTTTTCAGGCCTTTTGAAGTTTGTCTAGATTTATCTGTTTGTTTTAATTAAATAGTAAGAGTATTTCTTTCTAACCTATACAATGATAATCACTTCCAGTGATTATATTTATTGAGTTCCTTTCAATTTTTTCTTTCATTGTGACTAATATTTTAGTGAAATTTCTTTATACGACCAATACCTTCATTTTGAAAATGTCAAACACTACCTACTTTGACAAACACTACCTACTTTGACAAACACTACCGATTGATAAATAGAAAATGGAAATGATATATCAGCAATTGTAAACCCAATTTACACATTCATCAGCTGATTCTTTATGGGAGGATTTTTAGGCTTAGATAAATCCCTTGCGTATCTATTCCGACAAATTGGAAAACCCTTAGAAGTCCAGTTGATCCTGAAAATAATGTTCTAAACGTAGTTAAGTCCAACATCCCTAATGGCTCGACAGCTTCTGAAAGTCTTACACATTCTACATGAACTAAAACGAAACTGTTGACCACACCTCCAATGCTTTTAACTGCAGATGTTGTACAACTGGAAACTCTTGAACATAGTGCATGACTGAATACGAAACTTATACGTTCTGTCACATTCACCATAAAATGCCTTTGTACACTAATTAATATGCAATATGACAGCCAATTGGAACCTTAGCTCTTCTAAACGTCAGCGGACGCCTGATTGTCGATTGGCTATCTCTCTGACATTAGGTATTACAGGCTTCAGGGTAAATTATTGGCATTGACATGGATGTTTGTTAGTGGCTCTGAATCCACGTTAAACAATAACAATGCATGATAAACTATGCGATCTATGTAGTTTACTATATCTACGTAGCGGGACACATTAATCCGCTTATAATTATCACATACTGTGCAAAAAAGGAGAGTAGATCAATAAACCGCACTGACAACTCAGCTGTGCATCCCACTACTAGACCACAAATCCTGCTATTAAGTATGATAAGTCAAAAAATAATTGTGATTTTATTATACTACATTTACCAAAGTAAAAAGAAATCAAATGATGCCTTACATTATTTCTAAAATAGAATTTACTTTTTTACGCCACTTTCCATGAAGGCAAAAAATAATGCATGGACTCCCACTTCCAATTACCGGGTGCGTGTCTAACATCTATTTACCTTTCAAACAGATAAATGGTTTAGCTATCCAACCTCCATTCCCGTTTGACATAGCTAATTTAATTAGTGTTAACGAGTGCCAACTTTCTCGCACAGCGCGAGACGTTCCAGCACAGCCATCCCAACCCCATTCCTTTCCGAAGATCAATTATCTCTGGAACACGTTTCCTAATCGTTCCAGTCCAGTGATGAGAGGCCCCACCCCTCCCCGTCCTTCGCTGACCCACCCCATGAGCCAAATTAGGTTCGCTGGCCGGGAATGACATCTATGAGGGAGAACATTTGTTTTGGCGCAGTTGTTGTGCCTGGAGGTGTTCGGTCTGATTTAATTCTGGAAGAGAATTTCTTTTCAGGTTGCCGGAAGTAGGGCATGGGATCTAACCGGATTAGATGTGGGTGGCCAGTCGGAGGGTGGTAGATGATGAGGATATCAGTCTGGTCTGATTTATGAATAAAATTGTAATAATAGTAACAAAGTAGCCTTGATTTAAGTTGAATGAGAAGGCTGTAGTTGACGATTAATTTTGCAAAAAAAAAAAAAAAAAAAAATGCCAAAAGGTTTTTCTATAAATCAGTCGGATGTTAATAGTATATAGTTCATTGGATTTACAAAAAATCATTTGGGACACAATAGAAAGAAAAATAAAGATTGCAGATGATAGAACTAAACAGAAATATAGAGGGCAAACAAAACAGAAATAGAAATATAGAGGATAGAACAGGACAGAAATATAGAGCATGAACAGAATATAAATATAGAGTATGAGCAGAACAGGGCAGAAATATAGAGTACTTTCAAAACAGAAATATAGAGGACGGTTTCATTAAAATGCCGGTTATATAGGACCTTTAGCATTACTCTTTACCATGGAACTTGTTAAGTTCTATTACAATTTTAAATAATATCTCTAATGTCTGGACAGCTCCTGAAGGGTCTACAGGTTTTTTTCTGAAGTATAATTGGAAATGTTTTATAGTTGGACTGATTGAAGGTCGAATGTAAGTCCAATTAAAAGAAGGTTTTCGAGCAGGACTCACTATTAAAGAAACTTAATGCACTTCCTGGTAGATTCCTCAGCCCTCAATACATAAAATATTATTTTCTAAGCATATATTTCCAGTGATTGTGTTTTAGTCTTAATTTCTATGTTCCCCAAGATGATCAAATTCTAACAAATTTAGAATTACCCATAATGCACTAAGTGATTCAATTTACCATTATGCAACTCCACAAAGGAGAAGTCTTAATTTCGATTGTGAGAACGTCAGTAAATTGTTTCCAATCGTTATGCAGCCTGACTGGAATTTATTAAGTTTTCTATTATTTAGCATTTAAATACAGAAAATTTACCCTTAAAAGCCCTCATGGAAAGCTATATCCTCATATTGCCTTTTTTTTTATCTACTCTGGCCATATATAAGCGGAACACATTTACCACCAATTTTCACGAAAAAAAATCGTTAATTATTTACATCACCAAAGTATGTTTGCTTCGGTTAAGGACATCACAGTTTAAATTTCCTTCTGCTTAATTTGTGATACATAAAAATTTATATTTTTGTAAAAATTTGACCTATTCTGCGTTTACTTTTAAAAGTTCATTAAGAATTATTAAAAATTGTTGAAAAAAGTCCACTAGATTCTAGGGTGGGTATAGTGTTTACAGAGTAAGAGGAATAATGGAACATTCCACATTGATTTACAGCAGCAGAATACACTATCTATTCCTCTGACGTCCCATCCATCAACTGTTACCTCTCTGCCATTTTATTAGCGATGTGTTCGTTAACCTCTCCTTCTGCACAGTTCCCTATTTAAAGATAACATGTCTTAACTTCCCCAACGAAATGCTTGGTTTTCCAATCCAGGGCATCTGTTCTGCCGATCCCTTTACACAGATATAATTTCCGGACCATTGCCAAATCGTCCCGTTTCCGGCTGATCTATTCCCGAATTCCACCCCATTCGGAATGAACCGATGAGCCATGGGCTCTCCTAATGGACTGACCACATGGAAGGATGATTGAGGGGGCCATTTTGTGGGTTCCAACACCTGGTGGAGTTCTTACCTTCTTCAAGAAAATGGACCTGGGTTTTTTTAGATGCATTCTTGTCTACTAATTCTTTTTTAGAGCTTTTCCTATTTGGCCGAGTGGATGCAGGGTTGAATAATAAATCCTTCGAGCTAGTTCAAGGATAGCTGGTGGGTTTTGGACCATGTGGTGGTGATGGTTCGGCTTAATTCGTGAGAGTGATGAAAAGGTTAGAGCGAGTTAGTGGTGGTAACATGTTTTTTGACGATTAATTGTTCTGTTTCTAAACTCTCAATATTCGTCTCCCTATCTTTAAGACAAACATCAAGTTAATACTAAGTAAAACATGACATCTTTCTTATAATAGATATAGGAGTAAGGCATTCATGTGATTTGTATTTGTTATGGAAACTTAATCATTAATATTTACTAAATATCAAATTAGTTTTATAGATTTTTTCAAACGGAAATTTAAAAACAATGCGTCTTAAATTTTTATCTCTGAAGAAAATAAGTTTAACACAATCAAAATTTGTATTTTAAAAATTCCATCAAGCACTAAGAAACAGAAAAAAAACAGAAAATCGTTATTATTGTATTCATTTTATTTAAATCAGGGTTATTCAACCTTTTTTATACTTATCGCCCACTTTTATATCTCTGTTAATAGTAAAATTTTATAATCACCTACGGGTTCCACAATTGCGGTGATTTATGCAGTAGGGAAGTAACTTTACTTCATTAAACTTACAAAGCATAGTTACAGAAAATTAAAGCTTATAATAATAATTTCTTACCAAACATTTTATGTCTAATTTCCTTTGCGTTTGACATATTTATAAAACAACTTACCATAGTTAAATCTATATTTGATTTATACTTTGTATGCAAACAAACATGAAGTATGATAAAATTACATTTAATTAATTCAATTATTATTGAGAACCCTGATGCTGATGCTTGGAATCTAAATATTGGATGTGCGGACAATTTTTGTAAGGAACAAACAACTCCTTTTTTTGGAAATATTCAAGTTGTTTTTTTTCTTTGGTTATAATATCGTTAACAGCACTAAAAATAGGTTTCACAAGATATGAGAAAGGGAAAAGTATCAATAAACTGAACATTCGCTTCTACATATTTGGTTATAACAAGAATTTTTAATCGATACATGAAAATCTTTCTGTTTCAACCTTTTAAAAAATCTATTAAATTAAAAAAAAATAAAGTGTTTTAATAGCCCTTAAAATAACTACGCCAAGCATGAAAGCTGTAACACCTACAGGCTGACTAGCATTGATTTAAATTAAAATGACTAATTTAATGTTATTTTAAATTTTATAGCTAAACATGTCTTTAACTTGATTATGTTTTGTTAAAGTTTATTTTATTAAAATATCGGTTTTAATGAACAGTGTTAAAAAGCACACAAATGCTTTATGTTACATTGGAAATGGAAATTATAATACATTTTAAGGAATTAGAAAAAAATAATTTTAATTGTAACTCTTTGCAAACTACCTGTTGCTAATTGTATGCATTAATGAAGATTTGTAGGTTGACTTGGTTGCTAGGTAACTGAGGTTAATAGCAGGGAAATTTATTAGACTAAATAATGGTGATAAATAGTGAAAATAGTGATAATTATTAAAAATAATTATAAATATTGAAAATAGTAATAATTAATAGTACGGCATGCATGAGCTCCACTGCAGCCCATGCATGCCGTAAAAGGCGACTAAAGCGGGTAATTAGTGCCCAGGGGGTATAGCCGGGTAGTATACATTCTGATGTCTATCTTTGGGTACATGTCTTTGTGCCGCAAATTCAAGATAAAAACTAAGCATTTTTTTTTACCCTGTAAAAGGAATTGAAGATTTTAGACACACGGAATCATGGACTTGGTCTAGATGTTATTGTCAAACAAGTGGGATAAGAAACAACTATTTACAGAAATTAGTATCAGCTGAAACCATCTACCCTCAGTACCTAAAGTGTAAAATGATAAAAGTCATTTCTTCCTTCGTGCCATGGCCGCCTTAAAAAACAGCATGTCAAAGTCAACGAGTATCATTCTGATGACGTTATAGGACAAGGAAGAAAAGGTAATCAACAATAAAATTTGAGTTTTTCACTTTCACGCACATAGTGTTTGATACTACACCCAAGTTAGCGTGTTCATGCTCGAAGATTCGATTTCCTCCTTGTGGTATGTGTTTCAGATACCGTCTGGTAACTGAAAAATGGGTACAATTGATTGGAAAGGATAATATCATGTGTACGTCAATGATAAGGGTAATATCACGTGTATGTCAATAATAAGGATAATTTCATGATTTTTGGTACAATTTATTGGAAAGGGTAATATCATGTGTAGGTGAATGGTAAAGGTAATATAATGTGTACGTGAATGGTGAAGGTTATATCATGTGACTGCGTTCATAAAGGTAATACCATGATTATTTTCATAATAAGGATAATAACACGATTTTTGATACAATCGATTTGAAAGGTTAATATCATGTCTACGTCGATGGTAAGAGTAATATCATGTGTAAGGTGATAATGAGTAATATGTAAATTTCTAAGTCGTTTGTCTGAGATAACAATTTATTTTGAAATAGAAGAAAATTCTGAGGTTATTTGAGAAACTACAAATAATAATAATAAAAAAAACCATAGAATGCTGGAATTTTTTTAAGATTCTTATACAGTTAAAAAAATTCAAAATCTTTTAAATAAAATTGTGAAGGCAGCTTCACAATGAAAATGAAGATTGCTTTCAATTTGTTTAAATTTAAATTGCCAATTGAATTAATTTAAATGCAATTTGTTTAAATGAAAATTGCTTTTATTAATATTAGAGCAAAACAGGTATTAAAATATGAGTAAATTAAAATGTGAGTAAAAATTGTTTGTGCTGAAAGAAATTAGCAACTTACTTAGGAAAATTGAATTTAATATTATTCATAATCATTTCAAAAATGTCAATTGTTCTTTTTACAAATAAAAAAACTAAATATAGATATTAATTTATAAGGTAGCAATTTTAAATGATTTTATTTTAAGAATTTGATTTTAAACAAAGATAATACTTTTTGTCATATTTTATTTTAAAAACAATTTAATTGTTTTTGTAGCTATAGATATTTCCTGCTAACAAGATATAAAAATCTTAACATTTTGAAAATATATTTTTTCTTTTTAAAAGTACTAGTTTCCCATTTCATTTTCGAGAATAATCCATTAAACTATTTTTAGAAAAAATGTTACAAATAGTGTAAAATGTCAGTGCATCTTTTTTTTTTTTAACTCGCAGATTTTCTCCGCAAAAAGATTTTAAATTTCCCCGAAGTTTTTTCCAAAAATGAAAATTGCGTGGGAAGAAAGTATTCGGCTTACAAAATAAAAAAAAATTATACCATTTTAGCAAAAAAAAAAATTTTAATGTTCAAGGTACAAATTACAATTTTAGAATTAATTCTTTTTTGTACGATGTTTTTTTAAATTGAATTATTATATGGAAATCTCCATCACCACAAACTATGACACGAGCTAGCAGAAGTAAACAAAGTAATTATAATAGTTTTAAAACATTATAACTATAATTAATTAAATCAATTCCAGTGTGATAAAGAAAAAAAAAGATTACTTCCCATAGTTAATAGATTAAGAGGAAATTTTTCAGACATGTAGCATTTAATTTCGTAATTTTTTTTTCTAAATTCTACAGAGAATTTAAAAAAATTATAATTATTTATTTAGATGTACATTTGCTATATAATGAATATTTATATGAAATATATCCTTATATGTAATGAATATTTTATTAATAAAAAACTTTGTTTACGTTGAAAATTTTAATCAAAATATATATATTGTTATTATTATTAGAATTAGAATTCATATTAGTCATTACAGAACTGTAACTAGCTGTATATGAAAGATTAAATATTTTGAATATCAATATATTAATTACATTATTAATATATTTATAATGTTATATTATAGTATTTAATATATTATTTTATACATTTATTTAATATATATAAATTTTATTATGTTACAAACTCATATCAATCATTTGACTACAGATCTGTGACTAACAATACAAAATAATACATAAGCCTTAGAATTATACAAATAGCAAGTGTAAATAATATTACATAAAAATTAAATATTTAGTATGCCAATTATAGGTTTCTTAAATATAAGCACTCATTTGATACACAAGACAGTTATCGAGGGAAAACTTACTATACTGAATAAATTAGAACTGCTTATTTTAGTTTAGTATTAACCAAAAATAATAAATGCTAAAGACAAAAACTTTAAAAAATATAATATTTTAATGTATTTTCATAATAATATTTTTAGAACCATAGATGAAGGATATTATAAAGTAGAAAATAAGAAACAATGTTTTAATACACCTTGTTAATCTAACATAAGCATCAGAGCTATAGAAGAACATGATAAAAAGAATAAGAAAACATGAAAAAAAGTAGCATAATTTTGGGTTATAACGTA
The DNA here is from genome assembly GCA_021605075.1 of Caerostris darwini. Taxonomy (NCBI): domain Eukaryota; kingdom Metazoa; phylum Arthropoda; class Arachnida; order Araneae; family Araneidae; genus Caerostris; species Caerostris darwini. The sequence continues at coordinate 654,121 of BPLQ01002015.1, forward strand.
TAAATTTTATAAAAAACAAAATAACTTCTAACTTTATATTCTTCTTTAAAAGGAAAAGTTAAAGTAAGATGTTCTTAAAAATATTCTTCTTTAAAGGCAGAAAAATTAAAAAAAGTTAACATTGCAATAGCACATTTAACTAATGCACTGCAAATAACTTGATTATAGAAAAAAAAATTACGAAGGACAACAAGAAAAAAAATTAAGGAATCAAATATAGTAGCACACGTTTCATTAATATTGCAATACATGAACATTACAATAATAAATAAAGAACATTATGACTGTAAAAAAACAAGATATAGTATTACAAAAATTATTTTTGAAAAAAAAGTATAAAGTAAGAAGTTTTTAAAAATTATTCTACTTTATATGTACGAAAATTTAAAAAAAAGTAAACATTGTAGCAATGCATCTAAATAATCCAATGCAATTATTATAATTATGAAATACAATCTTATAACGAACAACAAGGAGAAACTTTAAAGACACAATTCTATCATTAAAAAGACTAAAACATTAACAGCACAATATTTAAATAAGTTCATGAAGAAAACCTTGCAATGCATGTGTTCTTAATTCAGATATTTAAGCAAACTTTAATGAAACCGACCTGATTTTAATGAAACTTACAGCATGAAATATTGTAGTAATACATTTTGATTAGCACTCTGGCAACCCTACCCTGTAAAAGAGGAAATAACCTTGGTCCGTCAAGAGATTGTTGCTCCAATGAAAAAGAAGAAGAAAAAATAAGTGTAATTAATACGATATTAACTGCGCAGGAATATAAGTGCATTATGAGAAATAGGCAAGGAAGACATTATACACTATGTGGAAGAAAGTGACGGGACACGACACTATAACGGCATAAACCCATATTTATTAAAATTAATAAGGGGTAGGGCCTCCTTTGGCTGCGATCACAGCTGCAACCCTTCTGTGCATGCTTTCCACTAAATTAGCCATAGTGGCAAGAGGAATTTCCTTCCAAATGTTTAAGAGGAAGTTCCATAGTTCAGGCTTGCTTTTGTGGAGTAGGGTGCAGGCCCTCAACCGACGGTCCAATTCGTTCCAGAGATGTTCAATTGGGTTAAGATCAGGGCTCTGCGACGGCCCCTCCATGCGTTTAACGTTGTTGTTCACATACCAATCAAGAGTCCTCCTTGCAACATGGCCTGTTGCGTTGTCATCTTGATACCAGCAATCATCCATACCGTACGTTGCCCACAATGTAGGAAGGATATGATTGTCGAGAATATTACAGTATCTATCGGCATTCATCGCCATCAACTTTCACCAGTGGGTGAGGCCCATACCAAGAGAAACAGGCCCATACCATCAATCCTCCTCCACCAAATTTTACAGTTGGGACGACACACTTGGGCAAAAGACGTTCTCCTGGTAAACGCCATACCCAAGCACGTCCATCGGAAGGGAAAAGGGTAAATCATGACTCGTCATTCCAAAGGACGCGTTTCCAGTCATCCAGAGTCCAAGTACGGTGGTCTTTGGCCCATCGAAGGAGCGCTTTCTTGTTGGTTTTCGTAATCAAAGGCTTATGGGCGCCGAACGTCCAGTGTAACCTAACTTATGGGCCTCAATACGAAGAGTCTTGGTCGAAATGGCCACACCTGTGACTTGTCTAAACTCATTAGTGATGTTATCCATGGATGTTTGACGGTTACTTCGAATCTCCCTGCCGAGCACCCGCCGGTCCCTGCTGGTGAGAACTGTAGGTCGTCCCCTTCGGGGTTTGTTCTGACAGTGTCCCTCAGTCTTGTAGCGACACACAACACGTGCTACAGTTGATTTTGAGCAGTTACGGAGACGGGATATCTCCCTAATTGACACCTTGGCAAGATGCAATCCAACCAACACACCTTTCTCGAACTCAGACAACTCTTCCCGTGGCGGCATCTTGACAAAAAACAACTCTAGTCGACTCCACAGAGTATTTATAGGATATGGCTGACATGTGATACCTATTATTGCGCATGTGTCAGCTGTATTGTCGACTTTTCTACTTTTCGAGGGGTGTCCCGTCACTTTCTTCCAGATAGTGTAGAAGAAACTATTGTAGCAATAAAACTAATTTATATAAATATTATAAAAAAAACATTCAAGGAACTTTAAATATATTATTCTATAACGGTACATTTAATCAATACATACCAAATATTTCTCCAAAAGAACACATTTGAGTGTTATAAAGGAGTATATATTGTTGTATGTATATATTCTTTATTCTAAAATTAGTACAAACTTTAATGAAATCAATGACAACATTGCATCTGATATATTGAATTAAGTTGACATCCAGACTTATTAAATCAAATTGGAAATAAACCATGCGGTTAATACCCTCTATCCTCGTAGATGGAATGATGCTGAAAGTCATTTAACCCAATACTGAAATCTGCCCTCGCATCTGATAAGATGCAGTTGGCATCCAATATGTATCGCATCATATGCAATTTAGAGACAAGCACCGAATAATAATGGTTATAAATATTCTCTGCAAGTACCATCACTTGCAAATCGTGAGCCATCAAATGTTCTATCCACGTTTGAGTCACAGTTCCCATAAATTGTTGCCGATCTATATTATGTGGGAATTAAACTGCACGGGAAGTTGTGTTTCGCCATCCAGCTGAAAGTGAAGCACGCATTTATTCAGAAGGTCCACTCTCTGAGTTACACTGACATAATTTTGTCAATAGTTTAAACCAGAAACTGAAACTAATTTGGGTTGTCATTTGCAAAGTTTGAATGAGTAATTTATTTTATACTGCAACTTAAATGAATGCCGTCAGAATTCTTAATTATCATAAGTTAACAAGATTGTGTTGTGGTGTAGGTTCATCATAAATGTGAAGGTTTCAAACAAATATATTTAACACGTTATTTAATTTCTTATAAAGATTGGAAGTGATTATCTTAAAACAGCGTTAATTTCAAAACCATAAAGTAAGTATTTTTTTTATTGCAGACATTTAAGTGCAGCTTGTGTTACGTTTAAAATGTGTCAATAGCATATCACGTGCTCTGTATAGAATTTTGAATTTGTTACGAACTTCTAGTTATAAGGAGAATGCATTACTCTGATATGTTTGTTTCACTTTACAGCGATTTCTGCATGTATCCATGCATTTATAAAATATGTATATGTATGTACATAAATGTGCATATGTATCTATATGCATTCATAAAGTATGTAAGCGTATATAACCATGCATTTATAAAGTAAGCCTAGTATCAATAAAATAAATATTTTTTTCTACATGTATTTTAGGCCTAAATTTATTTTTATACTACTTAAATAATGTTTAAGATGAATATGCTTTGTTTTTTAAATATTTTTTTAGGATTAGACTCATTCAAATTTAGAGAAAACTTCAAAAAAGATAGAAAATGATTGGTTAATGGTTTGATATATTTAAATGAATTAAAGGCATTTGACATTGCCTAAAATGGAATTGTATAAATTAAAAAGTCAAGACCCGAAATAAGGTGATGTATTAACATTAATATGCTATCAAGTGTTAAGATAATTGAAATGTTAATCAAGCATAAATTTTCTGTTGATTTAAATATTACTGTTATTACTGAACTTACCTTGTTAGTAACATTAATATAGTATCAATAATTAATTAACTCGTTATAAATTATTTCATATTTTCTAAACAGGACTGTGTCTATGGACCCATAATCAATATGATAATACATTTATTTATCACATTTATTGATCAATTCTTTTATACAGAAAACATAACCACAACTAGTTTTTATAGACCTTTAAACACACATTTCTTAAAAATTCACTTCAATCATGTTTCCACACATACAATGCATAGCATACACCAAACGTTAACAAATTACTATGATATTAACTCAAATGTAAATAAACAAGCAAAATTGTCTATAGAGAACGATTAATAGTTATGAATAGTTTAATTCGAGGCAAAACGTATGCTTCTTTTTTTATAATTAGGAAAGCTTCCTCTACACCATTTAGAGAAGATATTTGAAAATTTTATAAAAGAAAATATAAAAAAAAATAACTGATATAAAGTTGCGTTTCCACAACATGAGTCTTAAATGTGCTTAACAAGTCTGATTGCTCTATTTAGAATTGTGCCACAAGATGGAGTCCGTTTTATGCCAATAAAATGGACAAGAAAACTCATAAATATTTTACGTTTATTTCTGCTAAATAACAAGCAAATCAAATTCCCATTTCGATAAAACATTCAGGATTAACAACCAAACGATATTTCTCGAATTCATTTGATGCACACTTCATAAATCTTCCCATCCTCCCTAGGGTATGTTATTTGTATTTATATATGCTATTAAAACGGAGACAAAATAATTCTTTTTTTCGAGAAATACGTCGCATCAATGTTGTTTGAGCAATCTCTTTGATTAAGTAAACAAAGAGAGTCCGTCCCAACTGACTTATTTGAAGAAGATCATTATGCCGTCTTCTAATAACTCTCTTTAGAAAACAGAAATGACTTTCTTTAACAATTCACTCATGGAAAGGTATAAAAGGCTGGATTTTAAGTAAAGTTTCCCCGTCGCTCTTTTGAAATTTTCGAATGATATTAAATCGGTTTTGATTGGCTCTCAGAAATGAAAGGGGGTGAATTCATTGGAGCAATATCGTGCTGTTTCACAAATGATTTTTTTAAATATATTTTGTTCAACCAAAAGAATTCCTTTTGGGACTTCTTGAATGGTATTTACTTTATTGTTCGCATTTAACAAAAGAGTTCGCGCCAACGCGCAAGGATACCCCTAGCGGCAAAAAGTGTGTGTACGCATGCGCCTGCGAGCGCATAAGTGTGAGTCTTCAGTGTAATGCCAGAGAGGCAAGAGTGAACATCACGGCTGCGAGTGGCTGTGACTGTCATGTAAATAAATGTGTTGTTAAGTTTTCATTGTGATTACTTATTGTTGTGTGAGTGTGATACAGTCCGCTTGAGAAAAGAAAACATGTGTGGTGTCAGTGCTATTGACGACAACATTTTGATCCTAGCAGAGCCGGAGAGTGGCTCAAACCTGTGGATAACATAAGTCAAGAGAAAAGCTTTGTGAAAGAAGTAAGTGGAAAAAACTTTTAAATCCATATATTTAATATTTTGTGCAAACATGTTTAAAGGTGCCAAAAAAGAAGATTTGCGGCTCATTGCCGCAGAAATAAATTTGATAGTATCTGAAAAATTAACAATTTCAGATTTATATGATGCAATTGAACAAAGTGATGTGTTTAAAAATAGACCAGACATGGTTAAAGACATTGCCAACACGATTATTGACAATCGTAAAAATGAGGAGCAACGGCAAATAGATCTGGAAAAATAAAATTAGAACGAGTTAAAAATGAATTAGAACTCGCAAAAATTAAAAATGAAAGTAAATCAGAAGTGTGTGAAGGTGAAGCCAAACCAGATACTATTGATCAAGTAATAAAAAGTGTTCGAACTTTAACTGTCAGAATTCCCACTCGACCGGAAGGGTGGAGTTTTTCTTTAATTCTTTAGAACGCGCATTTAGTATTAAAGAAGTACCTGAGATATATAAAGCTGAGATTCTGTTAAATTTATTAGGAGAAAAAGCTTCTAATATAATAACTTATTTAAGTGGTGAAGATATAAAAAACTATGAGACAATTAAGTCAGTTGTGTTGCGAGAGTATGAGCCTTCACCACAAGCATGCTTAGAAAATTTTAGAAAAGCTGAGCGCTTAAATGAATCGTATGTGCAGTTTGCGTCGCGCTTAACTACTAATTTTGAATACTATTTAAAATTAAGAAAAGTGTCGGATTATGAAACCTTAAAACAATTAATAGTTTCTGATAAGTTATTTCAAACTTTGGATAGAGAAATCGCATCTCACATAGGTATACGGCAAGCAGATAGTTGGTTCCCCCAGTAAAATTAGCTGAAGAGTGTGATATTTATGTTGCATCGCGTGGAAAGTCAATTTACGAAGGCACAAGTAACTTTCAAAAAAGTAAAACTAATTTTAGAAATTCTAAAATTGTGTCAAAAGTGTTTGTTTCGGGCTTAAAAGATTCAAATTGTATTTTATGTGCTAAAAATCACCATATTTCTAATTGTCCTAATTATTTAAAAATGTCAGTGAATGAGAGAGTTGAACTTGTTAAACAAAACCATATGTGTTTTAATTGTTTACAGATTAATTGTTCAGTGTCTAAATGCAAAGCGAAAGTATCTTGTTTTTGTAAACGTAAACACCATAAAAGTTTACACTACCCTCGCAAAAGCGCAGAGAATCGCGATGAGTCATATCAGAAAGAACGTAATGAAATCGGTTCCAATACCCCGTTTTCCCCCAGCTCAAGAGTTTTTACCAGCCGGTGAAAGCACTTCTCCAAATAGTAATAAATTATTTGCAGCTACGAGCTTTATACCAAGTGGAACCAAAACGGTTCTATTGAGCACAGCTAAATGTTATTTAGATAATAATTCAGGAAATTCATTAGAAGTAAGAGCGCTCTTAGATCAAGGTTCAATGGCCTGTTTTATAACTAGAGAATGTGCTGATCGACTTAATTTAAAGAAAGAAAAACTAATCTAGTAGTATCGGGATTAAATGACGCGTCTTTAAATATTAAAAATCAAGTTACTGCTAAATTAAAAAATAATTCAAATAGCTACGAAAGAGAGTTGAAATTTTTAGTTGTTCCCCGAATTACTAATGTAACTCCTAGTAAAATTTTAAAACTTAATATGTATGATTTAAGTAATATTGAGTTAGCGGATCCACAATTTAACATTCCAGGAAGAATTGATATTTTATTAGGCGCAGAGATTTTTTATAGCCTTTTGAGATCAGGACAAATATATCCCCCTGAATCTAACTTAGTTTTACAAAATTCGTGTTTCGGATATGTTGTTTCTGGGAGTGTTCCTTGTGATTTAAGTGAGAATATTCATTGTGGATTAATTAGAGATAATTATGAGCAGTTAGATAAAACTGTTAAATCTTTCTGGGAAATAGAAAACATAGAAATGGACATTCCTCCTAATAATGAAACTCGGATATGTGAAGAGCATTACAAAAATAATTTTTATAGAGATATAGAAGGGAAATATGTAGTTAAAATGCCCCTTAAAGAAGATCCTAAGTGTTTGGGAAAATCTAGAGATATTGCGCTAAAAAGGTTAGATTCCTTATGGAGGCGATTAGTGAAAGATCCTGACTATTTATTGTTATATAAAGATTTTTTATGTGAATATGAAGAAATGGGTCACATGAATCAAATTAAAGAAAGTGAAGAAACTGAGGGTACTTATTATATACCCCACTTAGGTGTATATCGTCCCGACAAATTAAAAACAAAACTTCGTGTCGTGTTTAACGCGTCTTCCCTTACAACAGAAGGAAATTCGCTTAATTCTTTACAATATAACGGAGGGGTAATACAAGACGACCTTTTTTCAATTATGGTTAGATTTCGTAAGCACATTTATTCGTTTTCGGCCGATATTAAAAAAATGTATAGAACCATAAACATTTGCCCCAGTCAAAGAAAATTGCAGCGTATTTTGTGGAAAGACGGAATTAATGAGCCAGTTAAAGAATACGAACTCGCAACTGTCACATACGGAACAGTTAGTGCTCCTTTTTTAGCTATGCGTACACTTAAGCAATTAGCAATAGATGAGAAAGATAACTTTCCGATATCGGCACCTATATTGGCAGAGGACTTTTATATGGACGATGTCCTTTCCGGCGCAAATACTCTTAGACTTACTAAAGAGTTAACAGAAATTCTGAACAGAAGTGGAATGCAGTTACATCAGTGGTGCAGCAGTGGAAATTTTCTGACGGAGAGTGACGAGGCTGATTACTCCTTTTCTCCAGAGGAAATAAAAACATTAGGAATAATATGGCAACCTAACAAAGATTGTTTTTCCTTCAAAGTGAAAGTAGACTGTGGTAATTCGTTTACAAAGCGTGCAGTGTTATCAACCGTAGCAAAGATTTTTGATCCTTTGGGTTTACTTGGCCCAATTGTGACAAAGGCAAAAATTTTCTTGCAAAAACTGTGGCTAATCAAACTGGACTGGAATGATAATTTGCCTAAAAAAGAACTTGAGGAATGGCAGGAATTTCTTATAGCTTTAACAACTATCAACAACATTAAAATTCCAAGATGCATATGTATCAGTGAACCGATATGCATCGAACTTCATGGCTTCTCAGATGCTAGTGAAGTTGCCTATGGAGCAGTGGTTTATTTAAAATCTTGCAGTGCTTCTGGGAAAGTGTTTGTGAAACTAATTGCCAGCAAATCTCGAGTTGCCCCGATCAAAACTATTTCAATTCCTCGATTGGAGCTCTGTGCTGCCGTGCTGCTATCCAAATTAGTGCACAAAGTGAAAACATCTCTAAAGATTGATGTGTCTCGAACCGTGTTTTGGACAGATTCCAAAATTATCCTGGCCTGGATAATGAAAGAACCGTGTTACTTAAAAACATTTGTGTCTAATCGCGTATCAAAAATACAGCAATTTACAAATGTCAAAGACTGGAATTTTGTGCCGTCTGAAATGAACAGTGCCGACATCATTTCCCGTGGTCTACATGCAGATAAACTCCAAGAGAATGAGTTATGGTGGAGTGGACCACCATTTTTAGTGAACAACGAGTATCCTGGAGTTCCGGTGCGGCTTGTGGATGGAGATCTTACATCAAAGGACGAGGATATGATTTCGAGTGAGCTGAAGCTGTCAACAGCAAATCAAGTGTGTGCCGTGACTCATATTGTGGAGCCTTTAGATGTTATTAATAACTGTTCTTCATTTACAAAACTCAAGAGAATCGTCGCCTGGTGCAAAAGATTTATCAACAATACAAGAAATCCATTAAATCGAACTTCTGGTACTTTGACAACTAGTGAACTTTCACAATCATTAGTATGTATTGTTAAAAACATTCAGAGAACTGCCTTCATAAAAGAACTTCAAAGCTTGGAGAAGGGTACTTCTATCCCGAACAATAGTGAATTGGTAAATTTGTGTCCATTTATAGATGATGATGGATTATTAAGAGTGGGTGGAAGACTCAAGAACTCCAACTTACTCTATAATCAAAAATGTCCACTAATTATTCCTGCTAAACATAATTTTACGTTTACTGTTATTAATCATTATCATTCTTTATATTTTCATGCAGGTGCTGAAACAACCCTATCTTTGATAAGAAATAGATTTTGGATTGTAAGAGGTAGAAATACTGTGTTCGAAAGATAATTTTTAATTGCATAATTTGTAAAAAAATAAATTCAAAAGGTTCCAATCAAATTATGGGACAACTACCAGCTGCCAGAGTGACTCCTACTCGTGTCTTTAATCGGGTAGGTGTGGACTTTTGTGGTCCATTTGAAATCAAAAATTTCACTGGACGAAGTAAACAGGTAAAAAAGATATTTGTGTGTATATATGTATGTTTCTCTACAAAATGCTTACATTTTGAAATTGTAAATGATTTAACTACTGCAGCATTTTTAGCAAGCCTTAAAAGATTTATAGCTAGAAGAGGTAAGCCTGCAGAAGTGTATAGTGACAATGGTCGAAATTTTGTTGGTGCCAATAGAGAATTAAAAGTGTTTCTCAAATCTTTATTTAAGTTTAAGAGTGCAGAAGAAATTGAGAATTATATGGCTAATGAAGGTATTAAGTGGTTCTTTAATCCCCCTGCTACTCCACACTTTGGAGGACTATGGGAATCTAGTGTCAAATCTCTTAAATACCATTTGAAACGTATTGTAGGGAAAACAATTTTAAGCTATGAAGAGTTTTTAACTCTTATTGTTCAAATTGAGGCAGTTCTTAATTCTAGACCTCTTTGTCCACTTTCAAGTGATCCAAATGATGTGGAAGCATTAACTCCTGCACATTTTTTAATTGGTTCATCTTTAGTTACATTGCCTGAACCTAATTTTAATGAAACTCCAATGAATCGATTGAGCCGTTGGCAATTGGTTCAAAAAATGACTCAACATCTTTGGAAAAAGTGGTCATCGGAGTATTTAAATAAGCTGTTAAATAGACCTAAATGGTCTAAGGGTAAAGCAGATATAAAAGAAGGTGATTTGGTGTTAATTAAAAATCCTGATAATTATTGTCCTTTAAAATGGAATTTGGCCAGAATTATCAAAATTCATCCAGGTGAAGATAAAGTAACAAGAGTGGTTACTTTAAAAGATAAAAATGGCACATATAAAAGGCCAGTAGTTAATATCGTACCTTTGCCTAGTGTTAATGAGGAAAATTAATTTTTATTGTGTATTTTGTTTGTTATCTGCTTATTGTGTGAATATTTTTTGTATTTTTGTGATCTGCTTATTATGTGAATATTTTTAGGAAAATGTATTTTTTTATTGTGTATTTTTGTGTGATCAGTGTATAAGTGAATAATTTGAGAATTTTGTGAAAATTTGAATTCTTAAAGAGTTGAATGTGAACATGTCAACGCCGGGCGGTATGTTCGCGCCAACGCGCAAGGATACCCCTAGCGGCGAAAAAAAGTGTGTGTACGCATGCGCCTGCGAGCGCATAAGTGTGAGTCTTCAGTGTAATGCCAGAGAGGCAAGAGTGAACATCACGGCTGCGAGTGGCTGTGACTGTCATGTAAATAAATCGTTGTTAAGTTTTCATTGTGATTACTTATTGTGTGAGTGTGTCAGTGTAATACAGTCAAAACATGTAGAAAAAACATGTGTCAGTGCTATTGACGACAGACAATCATAACCGCCCACTTCTATTATCAGGAAGATGAGTCTGAGCCCTGGAGTTTGTAAACGAATCAATTACACTCATGCCCATAAATTAAGGATAATTCAGAATCACACAGAAATTGAACTCTAAAATAAAAATTTCACTTGTAGAATTATCACACACATCTTGAAGAAGAATATGCAAATTACAGGAAACCACCAGATGGCGCGGATAGTACGTCACAATGACGAGAGTGTAAGAGAGGGGTATATAAGGAATGGTGGCGAAGAAGTAAAATTGTTCACAAGCGCTTTAAAAGCCTTTCAGTGCAATAACCGCATAGTTATGGCACAAAGGAAGCATTTGGATGATTTTTTACGTGGTAGAATTATCGGACGACTGGAATGTGGACGTACCCAGCTGGAAGTATCCGAGGAACTTGGAATCCCCCAGAGTGTCATCTCCAGGCTTTGGCAACGATTCCAAGATGATGGTAATGTGAGTAGATGTTACAGCACAGGTCGCTGAAGCTTTCCATGTGTCATCGGTCGTGATAATTTTGATATATACCGCGTTTTCAACATTACTAGAATCTCCTAAGGTAGCAGTCGTTTCAGAAGTGAATATATTCTATGATGGATGAAGCTGAGCTAGAGGGTGTCAAGTAGGATTCGCCATTAAAGATATATATATCATATGAATAACAGAGTATCAGCTGATCTAAAATAGACAATAATTGAAACGAAATCGGGATTTTTTATTAAGTTGAATTTTTAAACTTATTTAATAAAATTAAAATAAGTATACAAAATTGCAATGGGCATAATTGCAATTAAAAGTGGGCGAGCTTTAAATTCTCACTGTTAGCGGCATTATTGTCACTGTAGAAGAAAAAAAAACCGCGATGAATATTGTTTTCGTTTGCATTGTTTCGATTACAATGTATGGTTTGGCAGGAGTTTCCAATTTTGCAACAAGTAAATGCAAAACAATTACCTTGAAAGTCGATTCCAAAGGCAGTATGTCCTTTATTGGGTCTGTAGTAGTAGACCTAGAAGTATACAGTCTTATACAGAAATTTTATACAAAATGTATGAAAAATTAATTATTGTCAATATAGTTTAGTTTCAAACAGAACTTTGGTGAAAAATATGTAAAAAAAATTTTTTTATCGATTTGCAATTACTGAAATTGCTATTAATTGGTAAAATAAAAATAGAGAATTATAGCAATTATATGTGAAATTTGTAATGAAGGAAGAATATTAAATTTACAGATTTCAGCATCATTTTAAGCGTTGTTTTATAACATGTTGAATAATTATCTGCCTTGTTGTGTTGAATAATCATCTGCTTTTGTTGTATCAATAATAATCTACCTTTGTTGTGTTAAATAATCTGTGTGATTGAAGCCGGCAATTTTATAGTAAGGTTTTTCATTATTGGCAATCTAAAACCAATTCACAAAATATAAAATAATAGTAATTATATGTGAAATCTGTAATTTCCAATCAAAGAAAATTATAATCGTTATTGTAATTGTTATTGTTATTTTAAGTGTTATTTTATACTTCATTTTTGGTGTTGTGTTTTACAATCATCTTTTGTTGCTGTGTTGAATAATCTGCACGTTAGAAGTGTGCACTTTTCTGTCCAGAGTTTCGTTATTGTCAATCTAAAAACAGTTCATGAAATATAAAATTATAGCAATTACATGTGAAATTGTACATTCAATTCACATATATTTGCTACTATTTTATATTTCATTCATTATATATATTCGTATATCTAATTGTTATGATATGAAATGGGACCTGATAAACTCTAAATAGTCAATTAATGTTACTACATCGGTTTGATTTTACAATAAACTTATGTGCATTTTGGGTTCTAATGACGTACGGAGTTGTGCGTTGCACGAAATCCCTGCAAATGATTCAGTTAGCAAAGAGTGAGAGAATCATTAGTCCCCCTCCCCACTAACATTCCAGGAACAACCTCATCAAATTACGGTTACAGTGATGCAAGTTTCAACCCAATCGCTTGCATCTGTTGAGTTGAAACTTATCATGAATGAGTATATAGGTGATAAAACTAAGGCTAACGTGCAAAACATATTTCGTCGTCGGAAAGGTGATTCAAACAAGCAGTTAAATGATTGCACATATCCATTGCACGTTGTATAAAAAAATGATATTTTATTAGCGTTGAAGGAATTCTGTGGAATGCACCTGTAAAATCATAATTTCATTTAACGGCATTTCGCTACAAAACTATAATATATGCAAGAATCGTAATTCCTTTTACTAATTTCCATTTTGAATGATTTCAAAATTTTACTTCTCAGTTTAATAAACCGTCAAGAAGTTTTTGTGTCCCTATATTTTGTTACCCAATAATTTTAAAATCTAAATACTATGTAGTCTGGAACACGTTTCTAGCTCAATGGCATGGATGCCACGCCATGCCAATGATGTTACAATGCCACGGATGTTGGTAAGGGTTCGGAATCCATTTGAAATTAAGTTCGTCTAACATGACTACTACTACTACTAGACCACAGTGTATCAGTGTGCCTAGAGAGGAGTTGCCCGTGTACAGTTAGAGAATGATTTGGGTGAACAGTCTGATTGAGCTCCGTGAACTTCTACGGTCATATGACCTAAAGTGAATTCCAAACCACTGCAAGCTTCCATGGCAACGCCAGAATTCAAACCCAAAACCTAGGGTACCGAGGGTCAAGGTGCTAGCCCTTTGGCCATCAGACCGTCTGTCTAATATGACTATAGAGCATCAGAAGTAGGTCTGACACCCCTACCATGTAAGAAATAAAACATCTTTTGTCTCGAATGCTGCAGACGCCCTTAATCCATTATGTGACTGTGATAATGCGCCAATGAAGAAGAAAATACTGTGTAGGGTTACATTAATGTTTTCTTTCTTAATTTCGAAGTGAATTTCGGTTAAGAAAAAATCCCCAGCAATGAAAAATTGTTGTCAGGATATTAATAAGAGCATATATATATATATATATATATATAGATATTTCAGCAATGCTTTTCGTAAAGGTGATGTCATCCTAGAGATGTTTTAATGCTCACATACACATGAGAAAAACAAGACAAACCTCCCAGCAATCAGTGCTAATCTAAATTTAGAGTATGGCAGTCTAGTGGTCAATGTCTAAAGTATAATTACATGGCCTCTGAAAACCTATTTATGCTTTAGCAACTAAATGCATATAAATTGTAATTAAAATATCAAATATACTAAATTTATAATATTAGAAATCATTTCATATGCAATCAGATTGTTTTCAGAAAATAAAAAACAGACATAAGCAAATTGCATTTTTAGAGTTGTAACCATGCTTTCTCCTGCCCACTGGCAAGTGCTCCCCCTGTGGCCATCAGGAGAGGATCCGGAGAGGAAGTATATTTTGCTTATCCTGCCCATACCTGAATATCGGGTTTTTGTCTTTGAAGTGGAGTCCTTCCATGAATCTATAATTATATGTCTTTAAATATTGTATTTATCTAATTGTATGTGTGTGATGTTTGTGTGTGCGTAAATGAAGCTGTTAGTTTTTCAACTTGTGCCTCAAATATCTCAGTTATCATACCCAGTTACAATCTGATTGCCCAACTTGTACACAACAGAGTATCTTTGAAGAATGATTTTAGTACAAAATTCTAATTTACATTGATAAAAATCCGCTGTGTAGCTTATTGAAGAATACATTCGTAGAAGAAATTATTATAAGAAAACAGATGATAGCAAAACATAAGATTTCCCTTATGAAATAATCCCTAAAAAATTTTATTTATCTCAAAACAATAATTCAATCATAAATTTTCTTAACACTATGTGTTAATTAATTTCCTAGGAAACAGTAAGAACTCGAAAACCCAAAATTAATTATTAAAAAAAGCTATTTACTGACTAATTTATATTTAAAAAGTAAACACTTATAAATTGTCAATTTGAAATTGTTCTTAATTATACATTTCTTAATCAGTTAACAAAACAAATTTCAGGCGCTTAAAAAATTTTTAATGAATCCAAAAATCCGTGCTTCAATTCTTTTATTTATATAAAAAAAAAAAACATGTGAAGTATTTTAATTTTTTCTAAAATTAGAATTACTAATTTTGTTGTTGTTGTTGTTTCTTATCCCACTTGGCTGGCCAAGCCCACGTGCCCATATGGGCTCATGATTGAAGGGGAAGGAAGCAGCTTCTGTTCTGATGGAGCACCCGTAGGTAGAAGCCTGACTTTTGCTCCGTGACGCTCTTACAGTCATAGGAGACCGGGACCTACGGCTTAAAGTGGATTCCGAACCACTACAAACATCCATGGCACCGCCGGGATTCGAACCCGAAACCTGTGGCACCGAGCGCCAGAGCTCTAGACACTCGGCCATTCAGGTCCCAAATTTGCCAACGGCACGCAGTGTTCCCAGGTGGTCACCCACCCAAGTACTGACCGCGCCCAATGATGCTTAACTTCGGTGATCTAATTTTAAATAACACATTAATGTTAACTGACTATATTGAAAAATATTTAATAGACTAGAGTCGAGCAATATTAACATAATTTTTTCTTTATTTTACTATAATAATAACTGTTACATCTGAACAAATATCACAAGGAATTCTGAGTAATTTTAAAAACTTTGTCATTTTAAAAAAAGAAAAGCTTAATATAAATTGAATACATACCTCTTTCTAGAAATTAACTAAGAACTAAAAACTGTATGGATCAATGCGAGATTTTTAGATTTTAATCTACCTTCTGCAATTCGCACAAGTTATGTAAATATTGAAATGAAAGCACGAGGTGTTTTAATCTTTTGGTTTCCTTTATTAATTTTTTTTTATTTTGAGGATGGTGGTGTTTGATATAACTTTAGTGATCATCTTTAATCCTTTGAAAAGCTCAAAGGTTTATTGTTTTTTCTTTTGATTTTAAAAAAAAAATACTCATTTTAGTAACTACGCTTTAATTAAATGTGTTGAGATATTAAATAAATATTTTGAAGATCTGAACAATTTGTATAGTACTGTGCCCAAAAGGTAAGACCAATTTTTTTTTTTCGAAACTCTTTATTCTTCCAAATTTATTTCATCACCTTCAAAGTAATCCTCTCCAGACACAATGCAGTTATGCCAACTTTTTTCCTATCATCAATGCCTGCTAAAATGCCATCGGCAGGGATGGTCTTTAGAGCAGGCGATACACGTTGAATCTCTTCAATCGACTCAAAATGGTGTCCCCGGAGTGGTCTTTTGAGCTTAGGGAACAGCCAGAAGTCACACCATGTAAATACGGTGGTTGTGGAACGATATGGGTTTCATTTTTGGCGAAAAGGTCACGAAGAATCAATGCAGTGTGAACTGGCACATTCAGTGTTTTCGGTAGCAATCGAGATTTGGCACAAAATGGAATTGACAGAACCTTTTAAAAATTTCAACATCATCAGCAAGGTCTCTAAATGTAAATCGACGGCTTACAAGCACCAACTCTTTAATTTTTTTGACGTGAGCTTCGTCGGTTGAGGTTGGTGGTCGACCTCAGGGCTCTTCGTCTTCAACGCGTACTCTGCCTTTTTTGAACTGCCACTTCTAACATTTCTTTCCGGGATAGGAATGCTCACCGAATGCCTTTTGGAACATTCTATACGTTTCCGCTAATAAAATTTATAACAAGTCCTTTGCTCAATTAATTCAGACATTTCAAAAATCAGTTTTAGCGTCACACAAAGCCAAGCGTAACTCAAACACTAATGAATATTTTGAAGAGAAATTTCCCACAGATGTCCAGGACAGTGACAGCAATCTAAAAAAGAAATAAATTGAAATTCCATAAGCTCCGGAAACTTTAAATTGAAAATTGGTCTGACTTTTTGGACTCAATTTTTTTCGTCACGTTATCAATGACATGCTCTATTATTAAGTGCTCTGCTCTAAATCAATTAAATTATATATGCCTTTATTAATTTCTTAAAAAATAAATAAAAGCTTTAATAATATATATCCAAAAAGATATAAGTCCAAATAGCCCATTTTTTAAGGTACACGAACACTTTTAAAATTGAATTTTCGACCAAAATATCGATTTTACAATTTTTGCATTTTTGTAAAACTTGTACTTTAAGCTTTCTAATTATCTTCATAGTTTGTTTCTATCTTTTTTAGACATAAAATTCTGTCAGTTTAAACTTCTCTTGGAGTTGAATGCATCATTATTCTAAATTAGATATTTATTTATGAAATACAAACATGCAAAATCTAATCTAGTGGAAAACAAAATCATACTTGAAATTTCGATACATTCTAAGAAAACTAAAATTTCAATGTAGCAATACATTTTCTAATCATCCTCTTTTGCTACTACCCCAAGGAATACTTTATTTGAAAAATAATACATTCCATAATCACTTCCTAATTAGAATTATGCTAAAATATTTAATTAATATTTCATATTCTCAAACTCCATTCTATTAGACGGAAATTTGATTCCTCCTTTTTAACATACACATCGAAATTCATCTTTTCAATTCAGCTCAGTATTAGCTCACAATCTCCCTATATGTATCTTGTTCAAATTTTCAATCGTTCATAAAATACTTCTTATTCATCCACTCAAGTTCAAATACATTTTTTTTTTGAACTTGTAGTGGATGACACTTGATGCTAATACAGTTTTTTCAAATATTAATTCAGTAATTAAATTTAATGAATTAATTTTAGTTTTTTTTAGATTTAAGTGGCATATATCTACCAATAGATGGCGCCAGATAAACTTAAAAAAATGAATGAAAATTATTTATAAAGGACTCTTCTGCAATATAGTAAAAAAAAAGTTAGAATTGACTTTTACATTTCTTTTTATATTGCTTGTTTTTTTAATAATTTACCCAACACTCATCATTATTTCTTTCACAATGACTCGATGCACGAAACTTAAATGCATGATATTCCTTTCAAAAAATAAAGAGGCTCAAATATCTCTTTGACTGGAAGCACGATTCATATTGCATATTCATTATTCACATGCAATCGTTACGGCTATAATTTTTGACGCGCAAGTTCCCCCCTCCGCAGACGAAGGAGTCATCAGAAAAAGAATCGAATTATAATTTTGAATACTGTATCAATTGAATGAAATTATATCACAATATACTGTTTGAAAAAGAATATATGTATATATTATTGTATGAAAATGTATCACTGTATGTTTGTATCATTGAACTTAAATTATATTGAAAATTATATTGAACTTAATTTATATGCATTAAAAATATCATTATTTGGATTTATTACGACATTTATTCATTTTTTAGGTAGTTCCATTCTCTTCAGTAAATGCTCACTATGTTTTTATGGCTTCCAGATATAAGTCCATATAGCGCATTTATGCATACATCATTATTCTAAATTAGATATTTATTTAAGAAATACAAACATGGAAAAACTAGTCTAGTGGAAAACATAATCATACTTGAAATATCTTTAATTTCAATGTACATTCAGCATTTTCTAATCAACCTCTTTTGATATTACCCCAAGATTTGATTTTTATTTTGATATTACCCCCTCTTTTGATATTCACTTAAAAAAAGCATACTTTTCCTAATCACTTCCTTTTTGGAATTATATTAAAATCATTAATTAACATTTAATGAATCCAAAAACATTAATACACATCATTAACATTTAATGAATCCATTTTCCACTTTTAGATGTAAATTCAAGTCCTCCTTGTTAACATACACATGAAAATTAATTTTTTTTTAATAATGAAGCCAACACTCTTCATTATTCTCTCACAATGACTCCCTGCAGGAAACTTAAATGCATGCCATTTCTTTCAAAAAATAAGGAGGCTCCCATATCTCTTTCATTGGAAGTACGATTCATGTTGCATATTCATTATTCACATGCAATCGTTACGCATTATTTTTGACGAGCGAGTTCCCCCCCGAAGAATGAGTCATCACCAGGAAAAGAAACGAAAGGGCACGGTATTTCATAAGGCATGAATGCTAAACACTAATTTGGAACAGCGCTAATTAGCGAGGACATATCACCTGATATTCCGAGGGACAAATTGCGCAGTGAATGGTTGAATTATTTATTCCGTGTTGCATGTTGGGAAATGGATGCTCACGTGCTAACGATAAGAACGTTGTCAATGAGTTTTAACGAATGAATTACAGGAGTCACGAAGATGGGTTTGTGGAAATGTCGCTTGTTAATTAGGAGGAATTTTTTTAAAGACATCATTCAGTTGTTGGAGTCCCCGAGAGATGCGGTTACAGTTTTTGCTTTTTGCACTGAAACGTTTTGCGTTACTTATACTGTTTGGTCGTCTGGTATTTAAATGATCAACAAAAGGTAATTGAAAATGTATCATTGTATGCAGGTATCAATGCATGAAAATTCTATCACTGCATGCACAATTGTATGCAATCGTAACGCATTATTCTTGACGAGCGATCCAACTCCCCCCCCCCCGAGGAATGAGTCGTGATCAGGAAAAGAATCGAAACAGCACGGTACTTCAAAGGCATGAATGCTAAACGCTAATTTGGAAGAGCGTTCATTAACGAGGACATAGCACATGATATTCCTCCGAGGGACACGTGCGCAGTGAATGGTTGAATTATTTATTCTGTGTGCATGTTAAGGAAACGCATACGGAAATAGATGCTCACGTGCTAATGAGAGCGACTTCGTCAATAGGTTTCAAAAATTGAATTGCATGAGACGCAGAGATGGGTTGACCAGAGTGTTACTTGTTAATCAGGAGGAATTTTTTGGAAAGACATCGTTTAGCTTTTGGAGTCCCAGAGATATGCTTTTAAATTTTTATTTTTACACTGAAACGCTTTGTGTTACTTAAAATGTTTGGTTGACTGGTATTTAAATGATCGACATAAGATAATTGAAAATATATCGCTGTATATATATTTCACTGTATGAAAATGAATCACTTAATCACTTTAAGTATGTGTCACTGTATATATCAACGTATGGAAATATCTGACTGAAAGTATGTATCATGGTATGTATCACCGTATGAAAATGTTTCTTCTTATAAAAATGTATCATTGTACGAAAATATAATTTTTAGGAAAATATATTACTTTTTCTCTTCTTCTCAAATTCTTTCATTAAATTTCGTCATGAAAATTTTTATTATTTTTAACATTTTAAATTATCGCAGAGTTTCGCTATTAAAAAAAAAATATTAATATTTTGAATTTAAATTCAATCAACGTTATTTTAATATCATTAATTGTAAAGCTCAAATATTGTTCGTGAAGGAAATTATGTATTACAATACACACACAAAAGCATGAATATATATATATATATATATATATACACATATACATACATAAAGTAAAACCTGATGAAAAGAATGAAACCTGAAATCCTCTAAATTCAGTCCCTTACTGTTGCTGCATCGGCTTCATTTTACGACACACTTGTATGCATTTTGGGTTCTAATTACGTCCGGAGTTGTGCATTGCACGACATCCCTGCAAACGATTCAGTTAACAAGGGGTGAGGGAACCATTAGCCTCTAGCCTCTGATATTCCAGGAACAAGCTCGTCAAATTTCGATTACGCACATTTCAACACAATCGCCTGCATTTGTCGAGTGCAAACTTATCATGAATGGTTATGCATGTGTTAAAACTGAGGGCGGCGTGCAAAACATATTGCGTCGTTGGAATAATGATTCAAACATCAAGTTAAACAAGTAATTTAAAGTTTATTCATATCCATTGCATGCTGCAGAAAAAGAAATTGACATTTTGTTAATGTTTAAAGAATTCTCTGTAACTTACTTAAAAAATTATAATTTTATTTAATAGCAATCCATTACAAGACATTATAAAAGATGTTAATTCTTTTCACGAATCTAGATCTTTACTGATTAAACATTTTTTTTTTTGCTCAGTGTAATTAAACATTAAAAAGGTTTTATACGACAGTATTTTGTAACCCAATAATTTCTCATTCTCAATACTATGTAATCTGGCGCTGTTTCTGGTTCGAGTTCCGGCGGAGCCATGGATGTTTGCAGTGGTTCGAAGTCAATTTTAAACTAAAGGTACCAGTTAATATGATTGTAGAATGTTGGGTGTAGGGTTGAGACTCCTATCCTATAAAAAAATAAAACATCTCCTGTTTCCAAATCTGCCTTGAGTCAGATGGCATCGGCCCACCATGGAGCTTTTGCGCCACTGATGATGATAATGATGAAAATACATGAAATAATTTTAATTTTCTTTAACAAACTTAGATCTTAACTGATTTAAAAAATTGTCTGCTAAGTTTAATTAATCATTTAAAAACTATTTTTAATACAATATTTTGTACCCCAATAATTTTATAATCCCAATACTATGTAGGTTTACAAAACTATTTCTTTCTTAATTTAATTTCTTAGTTTTTAATTAGTTTAGGAGAAATTCAAGATTTTATTATTTGTTATTTGCTCATTTTTTACTATCCAAATATATACAGCCTCATGGTTCACCCCTGAGGAATGAGTCATCATCAGAAAAAGAATCGAAAGTGCACGGTATTTCAAAGGCACGGATGCTAAATGCTAATTTTTAAGAGCGTTACTTAGCGAGGAACGCATCACCTGATATTCCCAGGGACAAACAGGCAGTGAATGGTTGAATTCTTTATTCGATTTTGCATGTTAAGGAAACACACGCGGAAATGAATGCCCACGTGCTAATGAGAGCAGCTTCGTCAATACGTTTTAAAAAATGAATTGCATGAGACGCAGAGATGGGTTTGTGGAAATGTTCCTTGTTAATTGGGAGGAAGTTTTGAAACACATCGCTCAGTTGTTGGAGTCCCAGAGAGATGCGGTTACAGTTTTTTGCTTTTGTACTGAAACGGTTTGTGTTATTTAAAGTGTTTGGCTCGAGGATATTCAAATGATGAACTTAAGATAATTGAAAATATATCGCTGCATGTACTAATGTGTCTGTGTTTCAATTTAAAATTTCCGAGGCTTATGGAATTTCAATTTTTCTTTCTTTTTTAGGTTGCTGGCACTGTCTTTGATATCTGTGGGAAATTTGACGTCAGAATATTCATTAGTGTTTGAGTTACAATGACTTTGTGAGACGCTAAAAGTGATTCCGGCGATTTTTTAAATGTCTGAATAAATTGAGCTAAGAACTTGCATTACTTTTTCTTTACGAAAACGTATAGAATTTTACAGAAGCCATTCGGCGAGCATTCCACTATCGGAAAGAAATGTTTAGAAGTATAAACAGTTCAAAGACGAACAGCCCTCTGTCCAACCATCAACCGATTTGGTGCTTGTAAACCGAGAGATTAGATTGTAATTATAGACATTGGTGATGATGTTTGAATTTCAAAAGGATCTCCAATTCAACTTTGGAATTCAAATGCATCAAATCTCGCTTGGTACCGAAAACACTGAATGCGCCAGCTCACACTGCATTAATTCTTTGTGACTTTTTCGTCCAAAATGATATATCGTCATATTGTTCCACGACCACCGTATTCATACCTTACGACTTCTGGCTATTCCTTAAATTCAAAAGACCAGGCGGGGGACACCGTTTGTCTATAATTTTGCGTCGATTGAAGAGATTCAACTTGAATCGCTGCGCGCTTTGTAGGCCACCCCTGCCGATGACTTTTTAGGATGCATTGAGTATTGGAAAAAAGATTGGCATAAGTGTATTGTGTTCGGAAGTATTACTTTGAAGACGATGAAATAAATTTGGTAGAATAAATAAAAAGTTTTTGAAAATAAAAAAACTGGTCTTGTTTTTCGGGCACAGTAGTATATGACGATTTTTTGCTATCACTTATTGCTATGTAGTCTGCCAGTTAAATAGCTCATAAGCGTTTCTACACTGCAGCAGCGAGCTGATTGCCAATTAGATTGCACTTAGCTTTTTGATACCATAGACTTCAGGTTCGAATCATGGCGTTGGCATGGATGTTTATTAGTAGATTGGAATCTGCGTCAAACTGCAATGCCAAACGTACCTGGGCTAATTATCCTATAGTGAGCAAAAAATTTATGTTGAGCGACAAACCCAATTTACAAGTCAGCTGCGCATGTTATTACTTGCCCACAAATTATGGTATTATGATATTTAAAATATATTAATAATCAGATTGTGCAATATTTACCGAAGTAAAAAAAAAAAAAAATAAAATGATGCCTCACCTGATTACTAGAATATAATTTATCTTTTATGAAACACCAAATGAAGGCAAAAAGAATGCTGAGAATCGCCACTTAAAATTACCAGTGCGCGTCCACCATCTATTTACCTTTCAAACAGATAAATGGTTAAACTCTCCAACCTCCAATCCCATTTGACACAGCTAATTGCATTAAGTGTTAACAAGTGCCAAAATTCTCGCACAGTGCGAGACTTTCGTCTCGTTCCAGCACAACAATCCCCAACCCCCTCCGTTCCGAAGATCAATTATCTCTGGAACACGTTTCCTAATCGTTCCAGTCCAGTGACGAAAGCTCACGACTGTCCTTCGCTGACCCACCCCGTCGTGCCAAATTAGGTTCGCTGGACGGGAATGATATCTACGAGGGAGAACATTTGTTTTGGCTAACATTTTTAGTTGTGGGGGGTCTTCTATCATTAATTCTGGACGAGATTTTCTTTATGGTTGCTGAAAGTGGGGCATTGGGATACAACAGGATTATGCGTGAGTATTCAGTTGGGAGGTGGTAGTTGATGAGGTGGGGATTTCTTAATAAAATTCTAATAATAGCACAGTATTCTGGATTCATGTTGAATGAGAATGATACTGTTGATGAATAATTTATGGTTAAACAAATGGAGAACGGTTTTTCTATAAATCAGTCGGATATTAATATTATATAATTGAATGAATTTACAAAAATCAAATATTTCTTTCAAAGAAATCAGAAACAGAAGTATTTGATCCCTGACTAAAAAAGAAATATCGAGAACAGAACAGAATCGAAATATAGAGGACGAATATAACAGAACAGAAATTAAGAGAACGAAGAGAACAGAATCGAAATAGTGAAAACCAACAGAACAAAATAGAAATAAAGAGGATGAACAGAGGAAAATAGAATAGAAATAAAGAAGATGTTAGAAATACATATAATATTTTCGTCGTATTTTCTGTATACGGACGTATACGACGTATATTCTGTTCGTCCTCTATATTTCTATTCCCCAGAATAAAAATATAGATTACAAACTGAACAGAACAGAGGATAGAAGAATATAGATAGAAGAATAGAGAGGATTTTTTTCACTAAAACTCCAGATATGTAGCACTTTCAATATTACCCTGGAATTACCATGGATGCTTACTAAAATACATTTACATTTTTCCATTACAATATTCAATAGCATCACTAATGCCTTGAGAGCTTCTGAAGATCCCACACGTTTTACCTGCTGTCTACTTGGCATTTTTTTTTTTAGTTTGACCAATTTAAGTTTGAGCTAAGCTCAATTAAAGGATATTTTTCGTGCCAGGCTGACTTAGTTGAGAAACCCAATACACTTCCTGGTAGAGTCTTCAGCTCGCGATACATAAATATAAAAAGAACACTAGAATATGTTTGTTTCGCTTAAAGATAGATCTGTTTAAATTCAAATCTGCTTAATTGTGATTATTTTTTTTTATGGATTTAGTATTTTATTAAAATTCTACCTATTTTGCCTTTACTTTTTGAAGTTTATTTAAAATTATTAAAAATTGTTACAAATACCGAATAAAGATTCTAGAGGCTGTATTATTTAAGGAAAAAAGGCACAATGGATCCCTCCACATTCATTTACAGCAGCAGAATACACTATCTATTCCTCTGACGTCCCATCTATCAACTGCTATCTCTCCACCTTTTTATCAGCAATGTGTTCGGTAACCTCTTCTTCAACACAGTTCCGTATTTAAAGATAGCATGTCTTAACTTCCCCAACAAAATGCTTGGTTTTCCAATCCAAGGCACCAGCTCTGCCGATCCCTTTGCACAGATATAACTTTCGGCCCATTGCCAAATCGTCCCGTTTCCGGCCGATTCCGTTCCTCCTTCCATCCCATTCGGAATGAATCGCTCAGCCATGAACCATCCTAATGGACTGACCACAGGGGAGGATGATGGAGAGCGCCATTTTGTGGGTTCGAACACCTGGTGGAGTCCTCATCTTCTTCAAGAAAATGGACCTGGGTTGGTTTTTTTTAGAAGTATTGTTGTCTGCTAATTCTTTTTTAGAACTTTCCCATTTGGCCAAGTTGATGCAGAGTTGAATAATGAATCCTTCGAGTTACTCCAAGGAGAGTTGGTGGATTTTGGACCATGTGGTGTTGATGGTTGTGCTTAATTTGTGAGAGTGATGAAAAAGTTAGAAGCTTGTGAGTGGTGTTGCTTAGAATAAAATAAGATGTTTTTTGTAAGACGATTAATTGTTCTGCTTCTAAAAATCACTCTGAATACCTGTCTTCCTATTTTTAAAAAAAGTTAAGTTTTATATTAAGTAAAACATGAAACATTTCTTAAATTTGAAATACAATTAAGGTATTCATGTGATGTCTATTTTGGAAATTTAATCACATATTTTTACTATATATCAAATAAATGTGAATTGTTTTGAATGGATTTTTAAAAAGTGCTCTTAAAGTTTTATATCTGAAGAAAATAAGTTTAATATAAAACAAAAATTATATTTTAAGAATTTCGTACAGCAAAAATTTCATATTATCATTTAAAAATTTCTTCAGTTACAGCTTTACTACTGTGTCCAAAAAGTAAGACTAATTTTCAATTTAAAGTTCCCGGGGCTTATGGAATTTCAATAATTCTTTTCTTTTTCAGGTTGCTGGCACTGTCCTTGACATTTGTTTGACGTCAAAATATTCAACAGTATTTGAGTTACGTTTAGTTTTGTGAGACGCTAAAACTGATTCCGGCAATTTTTGAAATGTCCGAATTAATTGAGCAAAGAACTTGTATTTTGTTTGCGGAAACGTATAGAATGTTGCAGAAGACATTCGGTGAGCAGTCCTATGTCGGAAAGAAATGTTTAGAAGTGGTTTAAACAGTTCAAAGAAGGCAGAGAACAATTAATAGTAGTTTAGAGATTGTGGGGGCCAGACTAGTGGGAAAATAAAAATGCTTAAATACAAATGATTGGCATCTGAAAACTATTTCTTGAAAATATTTTAGCAACTGAATGCATGTAATTTGTTACAAAAATATCAAAAAAAAAAATGTATTATATTAGAAATCACTTCTTCTGCACTTAGAATTTGTTTCATAAAATATTAAAATAAAACTAAGCAAATTGAATAATTAGAGTTTTTTTGGTTCTGCCTAACCTCTGGCAACAGCGCCCCTAGCACCCTTCAGGATAAATGATCAGCTGGCCTACAGACTCTCACCTGGAGAGGAAGAATATTTCGTGCACCCTGATCACAGCTCAATATCAGGTTTCAGCTTAGAAGTTGAATCCTTCCACGAATCTATAATTATCTGTCTTTAAATGTGTTAAATATTGTATGTCTCTAATTGTATGTGTATGGTGTTTAGGCATCTGTAAATAAAGCTGTGTGTTCTCTAACCTGTGCCTTAAATATCTCAATACAAATACAAATAGTTACAATCCGGTTGCTAAACTGCACACTACAGAGTGTCTTTGAAAAATGAATTTAGTTCAAAATTTTAATTTGTAGAGATAAAAATTCCATTGTGTAGTTTATTGAAAAATACATTCATAGAAGAAATTATTATACGAAGACAGATAATAGCAAATTATAAAAATTTCCCTTACGGAAAAAAATCCCTAAAAATTTATTTATTTTAAAATTACAATTAAATCTTAAATTTACTTAACACTATGTGCTAATTAATTTGCTAAGAAACCGTAAGGACACAAAAGCCCAAAATTAATTATTAAAAAAAACTATATATTGCTTATTTATATTTAAAATTAAGGACTTAAAAACTGGGAATTTAATATTTTGTTTTTAATTATACATTTATTAATCAGCTAATAAAACAATGTTCATACGCTTAAAATTTTTTAATGAATCCAAAAATCCACGTTTTTTTTTGTTTTTTTTGTTTTTTTTTTTTAATTTCTTTAAAAAAAAAAAAATGTGAAGTAATTTATTTTTTTCTGAAATTAGAATTATTTATTTTAAATTATACGTTAATCTTAACTGACTGTAGAAATATTTAATATGCGAGAACAGTACAATTTTAACACAATTTTTTTTATTATTTTACTATAATAACAACTGTTAAATCTCATCAAATATAAGAAATTCTGAATAAATTTAAAATTTTATTATTTAAAAAAAGCCTTAACATAATTTAATTCATTTAATTTATCTGGAAATTAAAAAAAAATAAAACTGTTTGGATCAGTGCGAGATATTGAGATTTTAATCTTACTTCTGCAATTCGTACGAGTTATGTAAATATTCAAATTAAATGACAAGGTGTTTTAATCTTTCGTTTCCTTTATTAATTTTTTGTATTTTGAGAAAAGTATGGAGTTTGGATATTACTTGGATAATAATCTTTAATCCTTTAAAATACTCAAACGTTTTTTCTTTTTCTTTTGAATTTTATAAAAATACTGATTTCAGTAACTAAGCTTTAATTAAATGTTTTGAGATATTAAATAAATGTTTTAAAAGCTGAACGATTTGTAAACTGACAAGGAAAGTAAATGTTTAGTTTATTATTTCTCTGAGAATTTGAGCGTATTTGACATTTTTTTTCTTAAATCTTGCTGTAATGAAAGCAAGAAGTTTATAAAATTATTTTGTGCTCGTTTTTTATGAACAAAAATATTAATGCACTTATTTTATATTAAATGTTATAAATCTGAATCTGTATGCAGAGGAATTTTCTATCGTTCATTTTTTAAATGAAATTGTGAAAGTTACTGCAACAAACAGTAATTGAAAGCAGCTATACAGACAAAATGTTTAATTGAAATTTAATGAATTATAGGACTTATGTTGTTGTTTCTTGTCCCACTTGGCTGGCTAAGCCCACGACCCCATACGTACTCATGATTGAAGGGGAAGGAAGCAGCTTCTGTTGTGATGGAGCACCCGTAGGTAGAAGTCTGACTTTGGCTCCGTGACGCTCTTACAGTCATAGGAGACCGGGACTTACGGCTTAAAGTGGATTCCGAACCACTACAAACATCCATGGCACCGACGGGATTCGAACCCGAAACCTGTGGCACCGAGCGCCAGAGCGCTAGACACTCGGCCATTCAGATCCCAAACTTGTGAATGCCAACGACACGCGGTGTTCCCAGGTGGTCACCCACCCAAGTACTGACCGCGCCCAATGATGCTTGACTTCGGTGATCTAACGAGAACTGGTATATTCAGCTTGATACAGCCGTTGGCTATAGGACTTATAGCCTTATACAGTACTTATAGCCTTATAGGACTTATACAGCGGATATGGATATATATTGAAAGTGGATTTCGAATTCCAACAAACACCCATGGCACCACTGGGACTCAAATCCCAGAGGCACTGCGCTTGAGCACTAGTCACTCGGCCATCAGGTGCCAGGCTTATATATGGCATAAATATATCTTGACATTGAAAATATTTTGCAAAACATTGTTGTGATTTATTTTGTTTTGTTAAGATTTAAGGGACACATTTTAATATAGTATTAATTTATAATATTCATTTATATTATTATATAAATAAAAGTATTTATATATTAACTTTTTTAAATTTTTTTCTAGCATTTTATGAAGTTGTGCAAGAAGAAAGTTGTTTTTATATTTATAATTTACCTCGAGTTAAAATTAAGTGGAATCCTAACAAAAATTAATGTTCAAGTTATCAACTAAATGTACTTCGTCAAATTGTATTCCTAAAATTTGTAATCCTCAAATTTGGATAAATAAATAAAATACACATTTTATATTAAAATCATAACAATTTAAAATATATCTTAAACCATATGTATTACAAATGACATTATTTGTATTTATTAAAGCATTTATTTAATTTTTTCAGTAATTTCATTACTCCAATAAATGCTCAATGTATTTTTATGACTTCTACACATAAGTCCAACTAGCACATATTTGAATGCATCATTATAAATTGATATTTTTTTTTTATGAAGAATGTGCATGCAAATTCTGGTCTAGTGAAAAAACACATTCTTCAAATTTCAATACATTCCAACAAACCATAAATTCAATGTAGCAATGTATTTTCTAGTCATCGACTTTATATCACACAAGAGTTTACTTCATTTGTAAAAGCTGACACTTTATAATCACTTTCTAGTTCCATAAATGCTCAATGTATATTTATTGATTCCATATATAAGTCCAAATAGCACATTTTTGAATACATCATTATTCTAAATTAGAAATTAATTCATGAAATACAAGAATGAAAAATCTAGCTTAGTTAAAAAAGATCAATCGTAATAAACCCGAATTTTTGCGTCGATATGTGACAATGGATGAAACAGGGCTCCATCATTTCACAGCGGATTTCATATTTTAAATTATATGCATTACAAATGTCATTTTTTGCATTTATTAAAGCATTTATTTGTTTTTGTTACTTATATTATTACAGCCTTTATTTATTTATTTTTGTTAAAAAATAAATAAAGCTTATAATAATATAAGTCTAAATAGATATACACTCAAGAGCCAAAACATTAGGACCACCCCTACATTTTGCAATGAACTCTCCTGGATGACGTGGAAGGCACGTGATCAGGTGGAAGTGGTATTTAACTGGTATTAAGTGGTGGTATTAATCCATGCCAAGGCGGGTTGAAGCTGTGTTGCGCGCCAAAGGTGGGCCAACTCGTTATTGACACGTGGTCATAATGTTTTGGCTCTTGAGTGTAAGTCAAATTAGCACATTTTGGAATACATCATTATTCTAAATTAGATAATTATTTATGAAATGCATATATAAAAATCTAGTCTAGTGAAAAAAAAATCATACTAAAAAACTATAACTTTAATGTAGCATTATATTTTTTATCATCCTTTTTTGATATTACCCCAAGGATTGCTTCACTTGAAAAAAAAAACATACATTCCCGGAACACTTCCTCATTAGAATTATGTTAAAATCATTCATTCATATTTCATATTCTCAAACTTTTTAGATTGAAATTTGAGTCCTCGTCGCTTGTTTTTTTAATAATTAAGCCAACGCTCATCACTATTCTTCCACAATGACTCGATGCACGAAACTTAAATGCATGTCATTCCTTTCAAAAAATAAGCAGGCTCCCATATCTCTAAGACTGGAAACATGATTCATATTGCATATACATCATTCACGTGCAATCACTACAGTATCATTTTTGACGCACGATTTCCCCGTGGAATGAGTCATCCTCAAGAAAAGAATCGAAACGGCACGGTACTTCAAAGGCACGGATGCTAGACGCTAATTTGAGAGAGCGTTCATTAGCAAGGACAAATCACCTGATATTCCGAGGGACACATACGTAGCGGACGGTTCAATTATTTATTCCGTGTGCATGGTGGGAAACGCATGCGGAAATGGGTGCTCACGTGCTAATGAGAGCAACTTTGTCAATAGGTTTTAAAGAACGAATTATGGGAGATACGAATATGGGTTTGCGGAAATGTTGCTTGTTAATTAGGAGGAATTTTTGGAAACACATCGTTCAGTTGTTGGAGTCCCAGAGAGGTTACAGTTTTTTCTTTTTTCAATGAACGCTTTGTGTAACTTAAAGTGTCTGGAAGGCAGATATTTAAATGATCAACATAGTATAATTGAAAATGTATGTAGGTATTTAAATGTATTACTGTATGTTGTTTTCAATGTATGAAAATGCATCGCTGTATGTATATATCACTGTATGAAAATGAATTACTATATGTATGAATAACTGTATGTATGAATAAATGAAAATGTATTATATTATGTATATATCACTGTATGAAAATGAATTACTATATGTATGAATAACTGTATGTATGAATAAATGAAAATGTATTATAGTATGTATATATCATTCAATGAAAATATATCATACTGTACTGTATGAGAATATATCCTTATATGCATGCATTTCTGAATGAAAATGTTTCATCGTATGAATAAATCTTATTGTATGTATGTATTGCATAAAAATGTATCAGTGTATGAAAATATGTCGAAGTATTTTATAAAAATCTATCACTGTATTGATTTACGTCAGAAATCCTCAAGCTGTTGTCCACTATTTTTCTGGCGGACTGGAAAACCCCACAAAACTCCCTCATAGAAGCCTGATTTTTGATATTTGGCTTTTCCTGGTTTCTGAAAGCATGGACTCAAACGCACACCACAATAGGTTTTCAAACTGATGACGTGGAACATTCCCACCAGGGAGTCCGGCTAACAAGGTAAGATGTTAAACACCACAAACGCTATCCAGTCTCCTTAACTTTTGAAACAGTGTCTACAATAAAGCCATGTCAGGCCTAATACTCATTGGCGCACGTTTCCACTGAGTCCCGAGTCAGACAAAATTCCTTCGTTAACCAATATGTAATATGTATGATATCGAATGATTTTGCGCTCGATAACACATGTTTATGGTTTTAGTGCCATGGTTGTTTTTAGTGGTTCGGAATTCCCTTTAAACCATAGGTCCGATCACACATGACTGTAGAACGTTGGGCACAGCCTGACTTATTTACCCAGTAAAAAAAAATAATATAATATATATAAATATATTATAATGAAAATATATAATGTATAATATAATATAATATAAAAAATATATATATATTTTCTAATGCAGCTGGCAAACACAGACACCTTGGTGTTGGATGCCTTAAGGCAAGTGCTGCACAGACGTACTCACTTTTTGCATGACCCAGGGGGCGTGTAACTTGAAGATAAGCCACGGACGCGGAGTAACAATGCCCCCGCAACGCTCTACGATCTTATTAGACCGGAACCTACTTTTTAAAGTGGATTCCGAACCACTACAAACAACCATGACACCGCCGGGACTCGAACCCGAAACCTGTGGTACCGAGAGCCAGGGCGCTAGCCACTCGGCCATTCAGGCCCAGTAAATATATATATATATATATATATATATATATCCTGCCTCGAAATCAGCCAGTACACAGATAACCATGGAACTGTTGTTCCAATGATGAAGATATAGAATGCATTTTGTACACAATTGCGGTTTTTAAATAACAACGAAATTTAAAACTATAAATTTTGACTAAAACAGAATGATTTAATGTTTAAAAAAAAATTAAAAATCGATATTAAAATTATAGAGTGAATCTGATGATCATTTCAATAAAGCTTAAATTTAGATCAGTACTACAATACAGTTATCAATACAGCAGAGAGAGAGAGAGAGTGAGTTTATAACAGTATTCTACTAGAATCATTCCATTCTAATCATTGTTGAGTACAATTCATAATGAATTTGGTATCCCTCAGCTATTTGTCATCCATTATAAGTAAATTTCTAGCTAATAGGTGCTAATGGTGAACTGATCGGATGTCTATTCGGCAGCAATATTAATGGACATCATGCATTCATCATCTGTGTCATCAGCGCTCCAACGCTTGGTACTCGGATTTGAGTCCCGGCGGTGCCCTGGATGTTAGTAGTGGTTCAGAATCCACTTTAAGCCGTAGGTCCCGAAGTCATATGACAGTACAGCGTCACGGAGCAAAAAGTCAGGCTTCTACCAATGGTGCTCCATCCCAACAGAAGCTGCTTCCTTCCCCTTCAACCATGAGTCCATACGGGTTCGTGGGCTTGGTCTAGATTAGATATCAACCAAGTGGGATAAGTAACAACAACAACTAGATCATGAGTACATATATCCATTTCAGAATAATTAATAATAAAAATTATAAAACAAAATCGGATAATAACTCAAGTGATTATTAAAAATTTATGAATTCAAACGAATAGATTATAAATATTTTTATGTATTAGAGTAAGTTGCGAAGATGGTTAAAAAATTTATATGCCACCTTTTTTTAAATGTAAATGTTATTAAATTATCACTTTAACATATGACTTTCTGAATATGATTATTATGATCTCTTTTATTATTAGGTTAGTTTATCCCTAAGATCCTAGATTATCCCTATCCCTATATTAGATTAGTTTGATCCCTTTTAGATATATGCTCCACGCTTTATGATTTAGCGATTATTTAAATTGGGGAGAAGGTAGAAGGATGGTGGTGCAGGTGGGGAGAAAAATTGCTGATTTTATTTTTCTCTTTTTATTAAAGGGGATTGAATGAAATTGGATAGTTTTAAAATATACTAATCTGCATATCATGGAATATTATAATTTACTCATATTTATATTCTTTTTTTTTAAATTTTTTTTCCTTTTTATTAAATATTTTGGAATTTTATAATTTTTAAAAAACGTTTTTGAAAGCGTATTACCAAAGAAAATACATATTGAATTTTATATACAAATATTGAAATTTAAAAAAAAAAAATGCTACTTTTCCGTAATTACTTTTAACAACATAAATGTATAATTTATTTTTCACTTTAAAAGCTAAAATCATTATCTCCTTCAATATATAAGCACACATAAATTATGCAATTTTTTCTCATTTTATAAATTACCAATTCAAAGACAACATAATATGTTACCTTTTCTTAGCATGTGTCCTTGAAAAATTAATCAGAATTACAAAGTCAAATCAAAATTTAATCTAGTTGAGAGAAAACAACAAGAAATTACGAACAGTAAAACAAATTATGTTTAAAAATATATATAAAAAAAAAACTTTCAAAAACTATATCAAGGTGAATCCGAATAAATAAGCGTGGTAAAAGAATGTTTTTTATTGACTTTACTGCCGAATTTTACGAAATAACAAAAAGGCTGAAGGAACAGGAAATTCCAAACATAATTTAAAAATATAAAACTAATTTTATTATTTAAACATAGAGATGAAACCCAAGTTGTTTTCAAGCCTTTTGAAGTCTGTTTAGTTTCATCTTTTTGCTTTAATTAAATGGCAAGTGTATTTCTTTCCGACCTACAATGATAAGACTTTCAGTGATTATATTTATTGAGTTCCTTTCAAACTTTTCTTTCATTGGACTGATATTTTAGTGATTTTTTTATACGACCAATACCTTCACCTAATTTGAAAATGTCAAACACTACCTATTTCTTCAAACATTACCGATCGATAAATGGAAAAAGGTAAATGATATATCACCAATTATAAACCCTATTTACACATTCATCAGCTGATTCTTTCTGGGAGGATTTTTAGGTTTAGATGACATGAGTATTTATTACGAGGCAAATTAAAAAACCCTTAAAAGTCCAGTGGATCCTGAAAATAATGTTCTGAACGGGATTACGTCCAACATCCCTAATGGTTCGACAGCTTCAGAATGTCTTACACATTCTTCATAATTTCCAACGAAACTCTTGACCAAACTCCAATGTATTAACTGAGATGTTATAAAAATGGGAAACTCTTGAACAGGGTGCATGACTGAATATGAGACTTATACGTTCTGTCACAATCACCATAAAATGTCTTTGTACACTAATTGATATGCAATATGACAGCTAATGGGAACCTTAACTCTTCTACACATCAGAGAACACCTGATTGTCAATTGGCTATCACTCTGACCTTAGGTATTACAGGCTTCAGGTTCAAATATTTTCATGTACATGATTGTTTATTAGTAGCTCCAAATCCACGTTAAACTATAACAACGCACGATAAACTATCTAACGATAAACTATGTTGTTTAACGTACTATATCTACGTAGCGGGACACATTAACCCGCATAAGTCACGTTCTAATTATCCCGTACTGTGCAAAAAATGACAGTAGAGCAATACACCACACCAAACCACATCTACAAGTCAGCTGCGCATCCTACTACAAGACCACAAATTATGCTATTAAGCATAATATGTTAAAAATTGTTAGTAATTTTATTACAATATAATTTACCAAAGTAAAAAAAAAAAAAAAAAAAAAAAAATCTTGTGATGCCTGACTTTATTTCTAAAATAGAATTTATTTTTTTATGCCACGCCCTATGAAGGCAAAAAA
Source organism: Caerostris darwini (assembly GCA_021605075.1). Lineage (NCBI taxonomy): Eukaryota > Metazoa > Arthropoda > Arachnida > Araneae > Araneidae > Caerostris > Caerostris darwini. The sequence continues at coordinate 689,049 of BPLQ01002015.1, forward strand.
AATGCTGGGAATCTCCACTTCCAATTACCAGTGCGTGTCTCACATCTATTTACCTTTCAAACAAATAAATGGTTTAGCTCTCCAACCTCCGTTCCCATTTGACATAGCTAATTGCATTAAGTGTTAACGAGTGCCAACTTTCTCGCACAGCGCGAGACGTTCCTCTCGTTCCAGCACAGCCATCCCCCCCCCTCCGTTCCGAAGATCAATTATCTTTGGAACACGTTTCCTAATCGTTCCAGTCCAGTGATGAGAGCCCTCCCCCCCACCCCCCGTCCTCCGCTGACCCACCTCTCGCGCAAAATTGGGATCGCTGGAGGGGAATGATATCTGTGAGGGAGAACATTTGTTTTGGAGCAGTTTTTGTGCGGGGGTGTACTGTCTGATTTGATTCTGACGAGAATTTCTTTATGGTGGCCAAAAGTGGGGCATCGGGATTTAACCGGATTATCTGGTTGTGGTGAGTTCGAGGGTGGTAGTTGATTGAGATATGGGTGGTTTATTAACAAAATTCTTATAATAGTACAGTTTATGCTTGGTTCATGTTGAATGAGAAGGATATTGTTGACGATTAATTTAGCTATAAATAAATGCAAAACGAGTTTTTTATAAATCGGTCGGATGTTAACATTATATAGCTCGTTGAATTTACAGAAATCAAATATTTCTTTTGAAGAGACCCGCAGCAGAATTATTTGGGACAGAACAGAAATATAAATATAGAGGATAGAACAGGACATAAATATAGAGAGCAAATACAATAGAACAGAGATATATAGATGACGAACAGATCAGAGCAGAAATATAGATGACGTTTTCCACTAAACCGGGATATATATATATATATAAAATTTTGAACATTATTCTGGATTTACCATTGAAACTTGCTGAAAAACACACTTCCAATATAATTTTGCATATCATTTATAATGCCTCGACAGTTTCTGAAGGAACCTATACGTTCTTTCTGAAGTGTAATTGGATATTTTATACAACTAGACCTATTGAAGGTTCGATCAAGCTCAATTAAATGAAGGTTTTCGAACTCGGCTCACTTAATTGAGACACCCAACGCACTTCCAATACATTCCTCAGCCATCGATATATAAATATGAAACACATTAATTTATGAGCATATAATTTCTTCCCCACCATTATATTTTGGACATTAGTTGAAGGTTCTCTAAAATGATCAAGTTCTAACAAATTTAGAATTATCCATAATGCACTCTTCCTAATGCTATGATTATTCAAACTGTAATAACTGCATCTCTTATAACAACTGCACTACGCAAATTCAGTGTTCCTGCCATTGTTAATTTAGTTATTTTTTTCAGAAATAAGGGGCCTGAATGGCCGAGTGGCTAGCGCTCTGGCGCTCGGTACCACGGGTTTCGGGTTCGAATCCTGGCGGTGCCATGTATGTTTGTAGTGGTTCGGAATTCACTTTGAACTGTAGGTCCCGGTCTAATAGGATCGTAGAGCGTTGCGGGGGCATTGTTACTCCGCGTCCGTGGCTTATCTTCAAGTTACACGTGCCCCCTGGGTAATGCAAAGTGAGTACATCTGTGCAGTGCTTGCCTTAAGGCGACCAAGCTGTCTAAATGTTTGCCAGCTGCATTAGAAAGAAAAAAAAAATTTCAGAAACAAGAGGGAAAACAATTATTAGAATGATGAGGAAGTATTAAGTAATTCAGGTGTTGAATAAAGATTGAATACGAAATATCATCTAATACACTCCATTATATTTATATGAAGTGGGTGTTAATCGGATATTCAAGATAATTATTTTATGTTTACATATATAATTCAAATGGACATTTTTATTTATCAAACTAAAGTTTATTATTAGCCGATAACAAATGTAAAGCAATTTTCATATTTTAAGGAGTTTTTTTGAATGACAATCAAAGACAGATTACTGTGGTTTAATGGTATTTAAACCTTAAAAAATATCACCTAGTTTTTATATTTTTGAAGAGTTGACTATTGTTTATGAATCCCAGCAGTTACTTGTGAAGCTTAGGAATGATGACAATATGCATAAATGTTTTTCATAAACTATGCGGCCTTTTGAAAGGGATTTTCCAGATTTTTTTAATACATAATACTATTACACTAAAACTTCCCTCCTGAAGGCAATTTTATTCCTTCAGTTCTAGTCAAGAATTTGTTCGCTCCATAAATATGTGGAAAAATCCACATATTTTCAACAAAAGAAATTGTCCTACTGTGGTTCATTACACGCTGCCCAGTGGTGGGCGGCTTACATTCAGTAGGATTCAGGTTCGATTTCTTTCGTAACATCCGACACAGTCACTTATTTCAGAAAGAAGGTTTTGTTTTGTTTGTGGCACTAATGTCATTTTTTTAACACTTTAGGCTAATTAGACCAGTAAGTACAGTTTAACGTGGATTCCGAAACACTTAAAAACAACCCTGCTACCGCCAGGATTCAAACCAGAAACATATGGCAATACATCCCAGAGCGTTAATCAATCGGCAATCTGGCTGCTTCAGAAAGTAGGAGATTGAATTGCGATTGTGATGACATCTGCAAATTGTTTGAATCTATAGTCATGCTGCCTGACTGGAATTTCTTATATTCGGCATTTTAATTCGGAGAAATACACTTATGAGCCCTCTCAGAAAGCAATATCCTCTCAATATTGCCTATGGGCTACTCAAGGGTATTGGTAGGCCTTCTGGTATACATAAATAGTACAGAAAGCCTACCAATTTCCAGAAAAAAATCGTTGGTAAGTTACATCACAAGAAAATGTTTGCTTTAGTTAAAGATATTAATGTTTAAATTCCCGTCTTTTTAATATGTGGTAATTAAAAATCTTTTTTTTATATATATGTTTTGCGTTTACTTTTAAAAGTTTATTTAAAATAATTAAAAATTGCTGAAAACAGCATCGACTTAAGATTCTAGAGTATGTAGTGTTTGCAGAGTAAAGATACAATGGAACCCTTCACATTGATTTACGGCAGAAAAATATACTATCTGTTCCTCTGACGTCCCATCCATCAACTGTTATCTCTACTTTTTTATCAGCAATGTTTTCGGTAACCTCTCCTTCCATGCAGTTCCCTATTTAAAGATAGCATGTCTTAACTTGCCCAACAAAATGCTGGATTTTCCAATCCAATCCACCTGTCTTGCCGACTCCTTTACAGAGATATAATTTCCGGGCCATTGCCAAATCGTCCCGATTCCGCCTGATTCCCTTCCTCCTTCCACCCCATTCAGAATGAGCCATGGACTCTCCTAATAGACTGACCACAGGGAAGGATTATTGAGAGCGTCATTTTGTGGGTTCGAACACCTGGTGGAGTTCTCACCTTCTTCAAGAAAATGGACCTGGGCTTTCTTTTTTGTATTGTTGTCTGCTAATTCTTTTTTAGAACTTTTCTCATTTGGCCGAGTTGATGCGTGGTTGAATAATGAATCCTTGGAGTTAGTTCAAGGATGGTTGGTGGGTTCTGGACCATGTGGTGGTGATGGTTCTGCTTAATTTGTGAGAGTGATGAAAATGTTGGAGCGAGTTAGAGGTGTTGTTTAGAATGCAATAAGATGTTTTTTGTAAGACGATTAATTATTCTGTGATTAAAAATTACTCACACCACCCCGTCTCTCTATCCTTAAGACATCTATGTTATACTAAGAAAATAGGATACCTCTCTTAAAATAGAAATATTACTAAGAATACTCACTGATATAAATTAGTTTCAAATTTGTTTGATATATTTTTTCAAATGCATCTTATAAAAAATTTGTCTTAAATTTTATATCTCTGAAGAAAATAAGCTTAACATAAAATCAAAAAGTTTTTAAAAAATTCCACTACGTAGAACATTTTAAATTTTACCAGAAAAACTTTATTATTAAATTTATTTTAATTAAATCAGGTGTATTCAACATTTTTATACATATCACCCACTTTTATATCTCTATTAGTAATAAAATGTTCTAATCACCCACGAGTTCCAGTGTTGTGGTGATTTTTAAAGTAAGGAAATTACTTTATCACACTTATAAAGCAGAGTTACAGTAAGTTAAAACATTATTTCTTATCAAATATTTTATGCTGGACTTTCACTAAGTTTGGCAGAATAAATATTTATAAAACAATTTACTGTTGTTAAATTTACCTTTTATTTATACTTTGCATCCATACAACCATGATGTCTGATGAAGTGATGACAATTTAAATAATTAAATTAACGACGATATCCCAGATGCTGGTGCTGTGAATCTAAATACTGGATATCGGGTCAATTTTGTTAGGTACAAACAAAGGTCTCCTATTTTAGAAATATTCAGGCAGTTTCTTTCTTTCGTTAAAATATCATTAGCAACACTAAAAATTAACTCCACAAGATATGAACTAGGGAAAGGTATCAATAAACTGAATATACTCTTCCACATATTTGGATATAACAGGCATTTTTAAACATACTTGAAAATTCTTCTATTTTAATCATTGAACAAAATTAATTAAATTTTAAAAAGGGAAAATGCTTCAGTAACCCGTAAAATAACTACCCCCAAAATGAAAGCATTAAAACCTACCAGTGGGTGGTAAGGACCAGGTTGACTACCACTGATTTAAATTAAACTGATATTTAATTTATGTTTTATAAATAAATATTTCTTTCACTTCATTTCGTTGTTAAAGTTTCATTTCTTAAAATACATATTTTATTGAGCAGTGTGAAATAACGCACTAATGATCTATGTTACATTAGAAAAAGAATATATATTACATTTTAAAAATTAACTATAATTATAAACTCATTGCAAACTACCTGCTACTAAGTGGCGTGTATTAAATAACAAAAAAAGTGAGGTTAATAATAATGATGATAAAATAATAAAGTCAGTCTTTATAGTTTATCGGAGTGCCTTGTGCCCAGGGAGCCTTAAACGATAAAATAATAAACTACATAATAGTGATAATTATTAAAAGTAGTGACTAATATTAAAAATAGTGATAAATAATAATAACTAATTAATAGAGATAATTTGAGTAGGTTTCTCATTTTCCATCTACTACTTACAGTCCAACATGTGTCCTTGTTAGAATAGCTCCACTGTAGTCCATGCATGAAGTAAAAGGCGGCTAAAATAGGTACCCAGTGTCCAGGGGTGTGACCGGGTAGGGTAAATTCAGACGTCTCCCTTTGGGTACCGCAGGTCTAAAAGGCAAAAGATCGAGGTCAAAAAGAAGTAATTGTTTACCCTTTAGGATGACTTAACCCTTTATGATTTAAGACGCACGGATTCATAGACATAGTCTAGATGTTACAGTCAAACAAGTGATATAATAAACAACTATTTATAGAAATTAGTATTTGCGGAAACAATCTAGCCTCAGCATCAAAAGTTTAACACGATACAAGAAATTTCTTCCTTCGTGCCAAGGGTGTCCTAGAAATATTTCGATTTCCATCCTGGTCGAACAGTCCTGAAAGTGTTAAAGTCAACGAGTTTATGATCAATCAGATGATTAAAAAAGACAATTAAAAAAAGTTAATCCACAAAAAAAACTGAGTTTTTCATTTTCACACAAATCATGACATAGTGATACTGCACGCAAGTTAGCGTGTTAATGTACGAAGATCAGATTTCTATCTCGTGGTATGTGTTTCATTTAAAGCCTTATTACTGGGAAATGGGTACAATCGATTGGTAAGGGTAATATCATACTTTTGTGATGTGTATTGTGATGTTTTTGTGATGTGTATTCATGTGCATGTCGAAACTTAGGGGTTGGTTATTTTATTAGGTTAGGTTATTTTTGGTGCAATAGATTTGAAAAAAGTAATATATGTATGTCGATGGTAAGGGAAATAGCATGTGTACTTCGATTGTAAGTGTAATATTATCGGTACGTCGGTAATAAATCTAATATCAAGAATCCTTTCTGGTACAATCCATTGGAAAGGTTAATATCATGTGTACGTCAGGCCTCGATAGTCGACTTCATAAGTTGGGATTTTAAGGACCTTTCTCCCAATCGAAAATCAAATACATGGAAGTTATTCCTGAAATTCATCATACAGAGAACGTGAAATCTGGATCTGATTGTAAATACTTAGATTAAATTCTAAGAGTTTTCTTCTGTTCTTATGCATCGACAGGCACTTAGAACTTGTAATTACAACTATATAACTATACTAACTATTGCTAACTATATAAGTGTACATTGACATTATTAGGGTTATACAGTGCATGGTGCTTTCTAGTGTATTTCAGTGGTAATAACCCTTACATTTAAGTAATATATATTTCCGTATAGGGAATATATTACATTATAGTGACGTATAATAATAATATTGTAAAATAATTATTTACATATTTATTTATTATTATAATGATGTATGATTATATGTTATGTGATGTATGAGTGACATGTATAGTGACGTGTGTCTGAATAATTGATTTGGAAATAGTAAAAAGTCTGAGATTATTTGAGAAACTAACAAAGATATCTTTTTTTAAACGTAAAATGCTGGAGCTCTTTTGTAAGATTCTCATGAAGTAATCAAAATAATTTTTACTAATTCACTTTTAATTCAAATTGTGAAAGAATTGGGAATGAAAATTGCTTTCAATTATATTATAGTAAAATAATTATTAAAATATGAGTATATTACATCTATTAAAATTATTGGTGTAGAATACATTTAAGAAAATCTATTTAATATCAGTTATAATTATTAGCAACTCTAAATAATTATAGAACTGAAAATTATTAATTAATGTTTGGTAAAATATGAAAGTATTTCCAAAATGGAAAAAGTTATTTTTATAAATAAATACAATTAATTATAAATATTCATTTTTAAGGAAGCAATTTTATATGATTCTACTTTGTGAACATGAATTTAAGCAACGGAAACACTTTTAATCATATTTAATATAAAAACAATTTTATTATTTTTCTTGCATACAAGATATAAAATCTCAACAATCTTAATATTCTGAAAATATATTTTTTTCTTTTTAAAATTACTAGTTTCCTCACTTCATTTTCGAGGATAATCCATTAAAATTTTTTTAGAAAGAATGTTACAAATAGTGTAAAATGTCAGTGCATATATTTTTTTTTTTTACTTTTTAACTTGCAGTTTTTTTTTTACCCCCAATAGGATTTTAAATTTCCCCGAAGGTTTTCTAAAAGGAGAATTGAGTGGGAAGAAAGTATTTGGTTTACGAAATAAAAAAAAAAAAATAAATAAATAAATCATTTTAGTAAAAAAAATAACAAAAATGTTCCAGGTAGAAATTACAATTTTAGATTTTAATAGTTAATTTTTTTTGTATGATGGTGTTTAATGGAAAAATTATAAAGAATTCTCCATCATTACAAATTGCCACATAAGCATACAAAAGTAAGAAACAAATTGATAACAAAGTATTAAAACACTGAAAAAAAATAAATATTATTAATTAAATAAATTCCTGTATTATTAAAATAAAAGAAGATTACTTACATTTTCAACAAATATATCCTTATGTATTATGAATATTTTATTAATAATAAACTTTATTTATATACAAAATTTCAATTAAATGTATCTATATACACGCATGTCCATAAATTAAGGATAATGAAGTTCAGGCAAAGAAAGAGACAGAAGCAAAACAAATTTGACTTATTTGTAAAGTCTATTTATTAAACAAAAGGTAAAGAGCAAAAAAAATGCTATATGTTTGACATAATTAATAAAAATTGCGATTTTTACTCCCTGGAGCAAATTTCAAAAAAGAACCTATTTACAAAAAACAGTATAACATGGTTAGTATGATGGTTAATATGGAGTATGTCTCCCGGACGATGCAATACAGGCCTTACAACGCCTAGGCATACTGAGTATCAAATTATCAATCTGGTCTTGGGGAATATTACACCACTCATCGAGCAATGCCCTCCGAAGTTCCGGTTGACAGGTGGGGTTGACGGGCTGCAATTCGTCGGCCAAGCATATCCCACACATGCTCTATTGGATTCAAGTCCGGAGAGTTTGCTGGCCAATCCATACGGGTGATATCCTCCAATTGAAGGCATTCGCCTACAATGTTTGCACGGTGAGGACGGGCGTTGTCATCCATAAACAGAAATTCAGCACCCACGGCGCCCCGAAACAAACGTACATGTTGTTCCAGAATGACATCACAATAGATGTGACCTGTCATCTTTACACTCTGAACATGCAGGTCAGTTCTGGAACCAAGAATAATTCCTTCCCAAACGAGCCATCCTGCACCACCGTAACGGTGTCGTTCAATGGTGTTCTCTTGGCGGTAATGGGTATCTGGCGCTCTCCATATGAATGTCCGGCGAGAATCAGACTGCAAACTATACCTGGACTCGTCTGAAAACATCACACAAGACCTCTGTTGCGGTGTCCACAATGCATGCTCTCTACTGCAGGCTAATCGCAGGCGACAGTCAGTTGCGATAAGTGGAACACATCTAACAGGCCTACGAGCGTATAGACCAATGTGCCCTAAGCGTCTGTATGGATACGTAAGGATGACTGAAGAAAGCTGACGAGACAGGTCTGATGCTGTGCTCCGTCGGTTTCTTTTGGCAGTAACTGCTAAATACCGGTCCTCATTCGGCGTTCTAACTCGGGGGCGACCTGTGCTGTAATATCTACTCACATTACCATCATCTTGAAATCGTTGCCAAAGCCTGGAGATGACACTCTGGGCGATTCCAAGTTCCTCGGATACTTCCAGCTGGGTTCGTCCACATTCCAGTCGTCCGATAATTCTACCACGTAAAAAATCATCCAAATGCTTCCTTTGTGCCATAACTATGCGGTTATTGCACTGAAAGGCTTTTAAAGCGCTTGTGAACAATTTTACTTCTTTGGCACCATTACTTATGTACCTCTCTCATTGTGACGTACTATCCGCGCCATCTGGTGGTTTCCTGTAATTTGCATATTCTTCTTCAAGATGTGTGTGATAATTCTACAGGGGAAATTTTTATTTTAGAGTTCAATTTCTGTGTGATTCTGAATTATCCTTAATTTATGGACATGAGTGTATATTGTACCCTGAAAACTTACCCCGTAAAAAAGTAAAAAAAAATCTGTTTTGAAATCTACCAGTAGGCAGATGACCTTGATCCACCATGGTACTGTTGCTTCAATGAAGAAGAGGAAGTAATACATTTAATTAATGCAATATTAACTTCATAGCAAAAAAAAAAAATACTTTATTAAAGAATTTACGAAAAATTAAATAAGGAAACATTGTAGTAATGAATTCAATATAATAAATATTATAATGATACTAGTAGAACATTTCAAAATGAACAAGATGAATTTATAGAAAGAAAATATTGTTACAATTCACTTTATTTATATAAATATTAAATTGCAAATAGAAAAAATCATTATAAAGAAGAACAATAAAAAATATTAAGTAACACATTAAATGATTAAACAACGAATTTAGCGCTTAAAGAGACCTTTATTGTGTATATATTCTTTATTCTGAAATTTATGCAAACTTTAATGATACTGATGACAACATTACATATGATATATTGACTTACACTAACATCCAGACTTATTAAATCAAATTGGAAATAAACCACCAGGTAAATACCATCTATCCTCATAGTTGGAATGATGCTGAAAGTCATTAACCCACTATCGAAATCTGTCCTCACATCTGATAAGATGCAGTTGTCATCCAATATTTTACGCATGATATGCAATTTAGAGACAGGAACTGGATAATAATGGTTATAAATATTCTCTGCAAGTACCATCACTTGAATATTGTGGGCCACCAAATGTTCCGTCCTCGCTTGAGTCACAGTTCCCATAAATGGTTTGCGATCTCTATTTTGTGGGATTTACACTGCACGGGAAGTTGCCTTTCGCCATCCAGCTGAAAGAGTGAAGTCCGCGTTTATTCTGGGAAGCCTATTGTCTGAGTTACATTGAAAAATTTTACTTCTTTGCCACCATTCCTTATATACCCCTCTCTTACACTCTCGTCATTGTGACGTACTATCCGCGCCATCCAATGGTTTCCTGTAATTTGCATATTTTTCTTCAAGATGTGTGGGATAATTCTACAGGAGAAATTTTTATTTTAGAGTTCAATTTCTGTGTGATTCTGAATTATCCTTAATTTATGGACATGAGTGTAGTTTTGTCAATAGTGTAAACCAGAAACTGAAACTAATTTGGACTGTAATTTATTGAGTTTTAATGAGTAATTTATATTGTACTACAGCAAAAATGTATGTTTACTGAATTTTTAAGTGTCATAAGTTAACAAGATAATATTGTGGTGTGAATTCATCAAAAATGTGAAGTTTTCAAAGAATATTTATTTAAAACATAATTTTGTGTCTTCGAACGATCACAAATAATTATTTGTATTCTTTATTGCAGAATTTTATGTGCAGCGTCTGCCACGTTAGTTATGTGTCAATATCATGTCACGTGCTCTGTGTAGAAGTTTGGATGAGTTATAGGAAAAATGTAAATAAATTTGAAATGTTTGTTTCAGTTTACAGTGATGTCCATGCGTCTATAATGTATGCCTCTTATCAATAAATCAAGTGTTTGTTTCTGGATACACTTTAGAGCCAAAATTATTTTACTACTTGAGTAATAGATAATAGTACCATAAGAAATTCTGAGTGAATTTAAACATTTTGTCATTTAGAAAAAAAGAAAAGCTTAATATAAATTTAATATATTTCTTTGCCAAAAAATTAAATAAGAACTAAAACTGTTTGAATCAATGCGAGATTTGAACCTCCCTTCTGCAATTTACGTGAGTTATGTAAATATTAGAATTAAAGTAAGAGGTGTTTTAATTTTTTCGTTTCCTTTATTAAATTTTTGTATTTTGAAGAACATATGGAGTTTGATATAACTTTGGCAATAATCTTTGATCCCTTAAAATACTTGTTTTTTTTCTTTTGATTTTTATAAAAGTCCTCTTTTCAGTAACTAAGCTTTAATTAAATGTTTAGAGACATTAAAGAAATGCTTTTGATATCTGAACGACATGTAAATTGTTAACGAAAGTAAATTTTTAGTTGATTATTTTTCTGAGAATTAGAGTGTATTTGGAATTTTTTTTGTGATCTTGCAGTATTGCAAACAAGAAATATACAAAAAATTTCGTGCTATGTTTGTTTATGTATAAAAACATTAATGTACTTATTTTAAATTTAAAGTAATCATAAAGTCAGAAAGTAAATGCAGACGAATATTTTTATCGTTTATTTTTTAAATGGAATTGTTAAAGTTACTGCAGCAAAAAGTAACTGCAAGCCGTTTTACTGATAAAATGTTTAAATAAAATTTAATGAAGAATAATTTTAAATTTGTAGGTTTGTAAGCATGATTCCTCCTACGTACGGCTCGCCTTTTGGCCAATTGGCTAGCACTCTAGACTTTGGTACCACAAGTTTCAGGTTCGAATACTGAAAGTGGCATAGAAGTTTGTGAGTGGTTCGGAATCCACTTTAAACTGTAGATCCCGGTCTGTTTAACCTAGAATATGCACAAAATGACCGCAGAGCGACAAACCAACGTACTAGAGATAGAGTCCTATGTGTTCAAGAGAAATTGTCAGTTACCTAAGACTCTCACCCGCAGAGTAAATATATTTCGCGCATTCTGCGAATAACTGGTTATCGAATTTTTGGCATTGAGGTGGAATTCCTTCACGAATCCATAGTTATATGTCTTTAAGTTTGTTAAATATTATATCTCTTTAACTGTATGTATGTGATGTTTGTGAGTATGTATAAAGCTGAGATCCAAGCTGAGCTTTAAATATCTCAACCCAAGCACACCCAATTACCATCTAGTTCCCCAACCTGCACACTACAGACTTATATTTAGCTTAAATAGATATTAACACTAAAAGCATTTTGCAGAAATTTGATGTGATCAATTTTTTTTTGTTAAAATTTAAGGACTACATTGTAATATTATATTTTCATAAAGTATATATTTATAATATTTCTTAATTATTTTTTATTATCATATTATTAAAGATTACATATTCACTTTTTTTATTTCTAGCATTATGGGAAATTGTTCTCTTCCTTCTTCATTAGCACAACAGCCGCTTGTTGGGCCAAGCCGTCTGCCTGTTGCTGATTTCGAGATAGGAGAAGTTTCATTTTTGTATTGTAAGGCTGTCAACGCTTAACAGTCATGTCAGACCCGAAACTACGGTTTGATGTTGATTTCAAACCACTATAAAAATCCATGGTACAGTCGGGACTTGCACCTGTGTCATAAAGAGCCAGTCATTAGGCACCTGTGTGAAGTTGTGCAAACAGAGCAATAATACTGAAGTTATCAATTAAATATCCTTCGTTATGACTGTAAATGTGTATTCTTTAAGAGCAAATAAATGAAATGCCTATTTTATTTTTAAAACCACAACAATCTAAAAAATATATCTTAAATTTTATGTATTACAGATTTACAGATTGGATTTATTATAACATTTAATCATTTTTCAAGTAGTTCTATTCTCTTCAGTAAGAGCTCAATATATTTTTATGGTATATCAGTCCGAATAGCACATTTTTGAATACATCATTATTCTAACTTATATATTTATTCATAAAATACAATCATGCAAAATGTAGTCTAAAGGAAAAAAAAATTATTTTTGCACTTTCGATACATTCTAAAAAGCTATACATTCAATGTAGAAATATATTTTATAGTCATATCACCCTAGGGATAACATTCGAAAAAACATACATTTCATAATCACTTCCTAATTAGAATTATGTTAAAATCATTCATTCCTATTTCATATTCTTCCAATCCCACTCTTTCATATTCTTCCAATTCGAATCCTTCTCGTTAACATACACATTAAAATTCATTTTTTTAAATAATTAAGCCAGCACTCATCATAATTCTTTCACAATGACTTGATGCACGAAACTTAAATGCACGCCATTCCTTTCAAAAAGTAAGAAGGCTTTCCGAATCTCTTTGACTGGAAGCACGATTCCTATTGCATATTCATTATTCACGTGCAATCGTTACGTATCATTTTTGACGCGCGAGTTCCCCCCCTCCCACCCCCTCGAGGAATGAGTCATCATAAGGAAAAGAATCGAAACGGCGCGGTACTTCAAAAGCATGAATGCTAAATGCTAATTTGGAAGAGAGTTAATTAGCGAGGACATATCACCTGATATTGCGAGGGACAAATATGCAGCGAAGGGTTAAATTATTTATTCCGTGTGCATGTTAGGAAATGGACGCTTACGTGCTAATGAGAGTAACTTTGTCAATAGGTTTTAACGAATGAATTACAGGAGTCACGAAGATGGGTTTGTGGAAATGTTGTTTGTTAATTAAGAGGAATTTTTGGAAAGACATCATGCAGTTGTGGGAGTCCCAGAGAGATGCGGTTACAGTTTTTGCTCTTTGCACAGAAAAGTTTTGTGTTACTTAAAATGTCTGGCTGGCTTGTATTTAAATGATCAACATACGGTGATTGAAGTTGTATCATTTTATGTAGCTGAATGAAATGATGAAATGTATTATTTTATAAAAATGTATTATTGCATGAAAATAAATCACTGTATAAATATGTATCATTGTATGAAAATTGATCACTCTGTATTGTATGAATATATATTACTGTATATATGTATTACTATAGAAAATGAAAATATTTCATGGTCATAATAATCCTCCAATATACACTGAAGTGACAAAAGTCATTGGATAGCAATATGCAAATTTTCAGATGGCAGTAGCATCGCGTAGAACAGGTATAAATGCGCAGTGCTTTCGCAGAGCTTTCATTTCTGTTCACGTTATACATGTGAAGAGGTTTTGACGTGATGATGACCGCACGACGGGAATTAACAGACTTTGAATGCGGAATGTTAGTTGGAGCTAGACGCATGGGTCATACCATTTCGGAAATCGTTAGGGAATTCAACATTCCCAGATCCACTGTGTGAAGAGTGTGCCGAGAGTATAAAATTTCAGGCATAACATCCCACCATGGACAGCGTAGTGGTCGACCGCCTGCACTTAACTACCGAGACCGGCGACGTCTGCAAAGAGTCGTAAATTCTAACAAACAAGCAACACTGCGTCAAGAAATCAATGTGGGACGTACAAGGGACTTGTCTGTAAGAACTGTGCGGAAAAATTTGGCTTTCTTGGGCTATTCCAGCAGAAGACCGACTCGAGTGCCTTTACTGACAGAACGACATCGCTTGCAGTGACTCTCGTGGGCACGTGAGCATATCGGTTGGTCCCTAGATGAATGGAAAACCGAGGCCTGGTCCGATGAGTCACGATTTCAGTTGGTAAGAGCTGATAGTAGGGTTCGAGTGTGGCTCAGAACCCAAGAAGCCGTGGACCCAAACTATCAGCAAGGCACTGTTCAAGCTGGTGGTGGCTCCCTAATGGTGCGGGCTGTTTTTTCATGGCATGGACTTGGTCCTCTGGTGCGACTGGACCGAACATTGACTGGAAATGCTTATGGTCAGCTACTTGGAGATCACTTGCAGCCATTCATGGACTTCATGTACCTAAACAATGATGGGATTTTTATGGGTGACAATGCGCCATGTCACCGGGCCACAACTGTTCGCGATTGGTTTGAAGAACATTCTGGACAATTCCAACGAATGATCTGGCCACATAGATCGCCCGACATGAATCACATCGAGCATTTATGGGACATCATCGAGAGGTCTGTTCGTGCCCAAAATCCTGCACCATCAACGCTTTCACAATTATGGACGTCTATCGAGACAGCATGGCTCAATATTCTTGCAGAAGACTTCCAACGACTTGTTGAGTCCATGCCACGTCGAGTTGCTGCACTTCGCCGGGCGAAAGGAGGGCCGACACGATATTAAGAGGTATCCCATGACTTTTGTCACTTCAGTGTATATGATATTGTGGAACGATATATTATACATTCTGCACACAATTGCATTTTTTTTTAAATGTCAATGAAATATAAAACATAAAGATTATCTAAAACAGAAGGATTTAACTTTACAAAAAAAATCAAAATTGATACTTTTGTGTCTAATCGTCAGTTCCTGCACTACGAGACCGGCATCCCATGAGTAGTCGACTCATGAAAGGAAGGAATAAGGGGTCACAGGAAGATGTCTGACTTGTTCCGAGTCGCTGAAGGAGGGCAGTGCCTTCCGGGAGGACTTTTAGTTGGAATAGTTTTAGTCTGATTCACGAAGCAAGACGTTGAACATCTCAAACGCCATCGCTTTTTTGAAACAGTTTCTACAAACAAGCCGCCAGAGTATTGAACATCAGCCTTAATACTCACTAGCTGCGGCCATTGTCACCAAGCAACGAGACGGGCCATATTTCTTCTTTAACCTACATGTACTATGTATGGCATAATAAAAACTTTATGCACAATTGTGTTTTTTAAAGGAAACGAAATGCAAAACAATAAACTTTAACTAAAACAGACTAATTTAATTTTTAAAAAAATTAAAAATTGATATTAAATTTATAGAGTGATTCAGATAATCGCTCATGCAAGACTTTAATTCAGATAACTATATTGTAGTACTGATAACTATATTGTAGTACTATACAATATAGTTATCAGTACTGCTGAGACAGAGAGAGAGTTCAGATTTGAATTTTGACTAAAACAGAATGATTTAATGTTTAAAAAAAATTAAAAATTGATATTAAAATTATAGAGTGAATCTGATGATCATTTCAACAAAGCTTAAATTTAGATCAGTACTACAATACAGTTATCAATACAGCAGAGAGAGAGAGAGAGAGAGCGAGTTTAGAACAGTATTCTACTAGAGTCATTCCATTATAATTAATGTCGAGTACAATTCATAATGAATTTGGTATCCCTCAGCTATTTGTAATCCATTACAATAAATTTCTAGCTAATAGGTGCTAACGATGAACTGATCGGATGTCTATTCGGCAGCAATATTAATGGACATCATGCATTCATCGTCTGTATTTTGTGATGGGGTTATTGAGCTCATATATCTGTTTCAAAATAATTAATAATAAAAGTTATGAGATAAATCTGGATAATAACTCACGTAATTATTAGTAATTTATTCGGATCACACTGATGTATGATAAATATTTTTTATTGTTTTCTATTTAAAAATACATTATAGTAATTTGCGAAAATGTTTAAGAAATGGTATATGTAAATGTTTTTTTAAAAAATATAAATGTTATTAAAATATCACCTTAACATTTTTCTTTCTTGATGTGACCCAATTTTGAAATATGCTCCACGCTTTATGATTTAACGAATATTTACAAATAGAAGTATTTCAGTTGGGGTGACGATGCGGATGGTGCGACAGAATATTGATTTTATTTTTCTCGTCACTGTTAAAGTGGGTTGAATGCAATTGGAATGATTAAAAAATTTTGCATATCATGGAAGTTCATAATTTTCACATTTTAAATTATAGAAGGTAATAGTTAACTTCGTATTTCAAATACTCAATTGATGTTATTAGATGTAATACATTGTAGAAATATTAGTTGTTGCCTACTTTTTTAAGCTATAATTTGAAAATGAGAATTAAAAAAAAAATAAAAATTTCCAATGAATAAAATTTACTACATGTCGATATTACAAATTTTCATATATATATATATATATTAGCAGTTGCAAATAAAATAAATGGACTTCAGATAATATATATATAATAATATCGTAATTTGTTATTATATTAATAATATTTTATTTATAACTGCTGTACAGAATTATAAAATTGTAAGGTAAGAATGAGATATTAGTTTCTTCTAAGCCCAGCTCTCTCTCTCTCTTTCCAGCCCAGCTGGTTCTATCAGCTCTATGTCCAACACTCTACAGTCATACAAGACCGGGACCTACGGTTTAAATTGGATTCCGAACCACTACAAACATCCATGGCATTGCCAGGACTCCAACCAAACCATGGCTCACCGAGCGCAACACCGCATCTCTCTAGTTCATAAGGTCCCATGATTTACTGTAGATCTCAGACTTTCACGCTTTGGAACAATCACTTAAAAATACCTTTGTACATAATTAATATGCAATGTCCCAGCTTATTGGACCTTAGCTCCTTTGCACGTCAACTTTGCACGTTACTATTAGGCCAAAACTCTTGGTAGATAGTATTATTTATTTTAAAAAAAAATATTAGTACTTTTATATACTGTATTTACCAAAGTAAAAAAAAAAAAAAAAAAAAAAAAATCTAATAATGCCTCACTTGATTTCCAAAATAGAACATTTTTTATGCCACACCCCATGGACGCAAAACGAATGCATGAACCCCTAACAACTACCAGTGCGGGTCTCACATCTATTTACCTTTCAAACAAATAAATGGTTTAATTCTCCAACCTCCGTTCCCATTTGACACAGCTTATTGCATTAAGTGTTAACGAGTGCCAACTTTCTCGCACAGCGCGAGACGTTCCAGCACAGCCACCCCAACCCTCTTCCTTTCCGAAGATCAATTATCTCTGGAACACATTTCCTAATCGTTCCAGTCCAGTGAGGAGAGAGCCCCCGTCCTGTGCTGACCGTGGGCCAAATTAGGTTCGCTGGACGGGAATGATATCTGTGAGGGAGAACATTTGTTTTGGCGCAGTTGTTGTGCGTGGGTGTTCTGTCCGATTTGATTCTGGACGAGATTTTCTTTGTGGTGGCCGAAAGTGGGGCACTGGGATGTAACCGGATTATTTGTGGGTGGTTAGTTGGACGATGGTAGTTGAGGATGATATCTCATCAAGAAAACCTTACAATGCATGTGTTCTGTATTCTGATATTTAAACTAACTTTAATGAAACCGACCAGATTTTAATGAAACTTAGAGGAGGAAATATCGTAGTAATACATTTTGATTAGCACTCTGATTAGAATTAGCATTTTGAAATAACCTTGGTCCACCATGGGATTGTTGCTCCAATGAAAAAGAAGAAGAAAAAATAAATGTAATTAATACGATATTAACTGCACAGCAATAGAAGTACGTTATGAGAAATAGACAAGGAAGACATTATAGAAGAAACTATTGTAACAATAAAACTAATTTATATAAATATTACAAAAATACATTTAAAGAACTTAAAAGAAATAATTCTGCAACGATATATTTAGTCTATAAATAACAAATATTTCCCCAAAAGAAAACATTTGAAAGTTATAAAATAGTATATATTCTTGTATGTATCCATTCTTTATTCTCAAATTTAAACAAACTTTAATGAAATAGATGGCAACATTGCATCCGATGTAATGACTTGCATTGACATCCAGACTTAATATATCAAATTGAGAAATAAACCATGTGGTTATACCGCATCTTTTAAGAAAAAGACACGAAACATTAAGAATGGAAACATTGTAGCAATGCATTCAATATAATACAATTATTATTACAATACTTGTAGATCATTTTAAAACGAACAAGAAGAATTTTAAAGAAAGAAAATATTATTACAATTAGTTTTATTAATATAAACATTAAATTAGAAACATGAAAATAATTATGAAGAAGAACATTAAAAAACACCAAGAAAAATTTAAAAGGTTAACAATACAACATTGCATTTAACTCTTAAAGAAACATTTTAAAACATGTATTCCTTATTCAGAAGTTTATACAAAATTTAATGATGCTGATGACAACATTGCATCTAATATATTGACCATTAAGACTTATTAAATCAAATTGGAAACAAACCATGTGGTTAATACCATCTATCCTCGTAGATGGAATGATGCTGAAAGTTATTAACCTAATATTGAAATCTGTCCTCACATCTGATAAGATGCAGTTGGCATCCAATATATATCGCATGATATGCAATTTAGAGACCAGCACTGCATAATAATGGTTATAAATATTCTCTGCAAGTACCATCACTTGAAAATCGTGAGCCACCAAATATTCACAGTTCCCATAAATGGTCGCCGATCTGTATTCTGTTGGAATTAAACTGAACGGGAAGCTGCGTTTTGCTCTCTAGCTGAAAGTGAAGTCCACGTTTGTTTAGAAACTCCATTGTCTGAGTTACATTGACATATTTTATCAATAGTTTAAACCAGAAACTGAAACTAATTTGGATTTTAATTTACTAAGTTTGAATGAGTAATTTATTTTATATTACGAATTAAATGTATGTTCTCAGAATTCTTAATTATCATACATTAAGAAGACTTTGTTTGGGTGTGGGTTCATCGTAAATGTGACGTTTTCATTGAAATTTATTTAAAACATTATTTATTCTTATCGAAAGATCATAAGTAATTATTTTTAAAACAGCGTTAATTTAAAAACGTGACTTAAGTATTTTTATTGTACAAATTAAAAACAGTGTATGCCACGTTTACTATGTATCATTATCATATCACGTGCTCCGTATAGAAGTTTGGATTTGTTATGAATTTCTAGTTATAAGGAGAAAGCATAACTCTGAAATATTTGTTTCACTTTTGTGAAATGTGTATTTCTATACATCTATAAAGTATGTATATGTATGTACATTCATATGCATATATAGGCATGTAAAAGTATGTTTATGTAGGCATATGCCTCTATATACAGGTATAAAATATATATAAAGTATGTACGCGTTATGTATCCATGCATCTATAAAGTGCCTGCCTAATATACCTCGTATCAATAAGCAAATATTTGTTTCTGGATACATTTCAGGAGATGAAATAGATTTTCTACTGGATATTTGTTTGAATTGAATTGGTGTAGAATTGATTTGAATTGTATATAATTGTCTAAACACAACCAAATTGAAACTTCATAAAAGTCAAAAATTGATTAGTTACTGATATATATAATATAATGCGTAAAGTACAATGTCAAGATTGAAGCCAAATTGATATGATTTTGAGTGTTTAGAGCCTTGAACATATTAATACAGGATATGATTATGTTGCTTAAATTATTGGTGTTATAACTTAACATACTTTCTTAATACTATTATTAAATTATCAATCAATAAATAACTTGTCAAAAGGGATTAATATATCCAAAAGAATATTCTAAAGGCCATAATTAATATTATAATAAATTTATTTATCACATTTATTGGTCTCTTCCTTTTATACAGACAACATGACCCCAATTAATTTTTAAAATTCTTTTGACTTCAGATCTCCAAACAATTCCCTACAACCATGCTTTCTCACTCAAAAAACAGTGTATAACTAACAGCTATTCCATTTAAATTTTTAGAACCAAAGCGGAAACAAGCATAAAAAATAAAAAATAAAACATATAAACAAAAATATAAATATATAACAAAAATTATAAAAAAAAAAAATTATTTATATAAAGATGCGTTTCTGCTGTCCTAACTGTGTTTTCCAAGTCAGTCACTGTAACTGTACCTGCTTCCTCTTGCACACTATTTAGCATTGTGCCACAAAATGGAGTCCATTTTACGTCAATAAAATGAGCCAGAAAGCTCTTTAATATTTGATATTTATTTCTTGTAAACAACAAGCAAATCAAATCCCCATCTCGATAAAACATTCTGGATTAACAACCAAACGATATTTCAAGAATTCATTTGTTGCACACTTCACAAATCTTCCAATCCTCCCCAGAGAAATACAACTTGTGTTTTCCGTTATGATGTGCTATTAAAACGGAGAAAAAATAATTATTTTTAAGAGAAATACGTCGCATCATTATTGTTCGAGCCATCTCTTTGATTAAGTAAACAAAGAGAGTCCGTCCCAACTGACTTATTTGAAGAAGATCATTATGCCGTCTTCTAATAATGCTCTTTAGAAAACAGAAATGACTTTCTTTAACAATTCACTCATGGAAAGGTAACAGGTGGGCAATTAAAGTAAACAGCAAAACAGACTTAAAAAAATGTATTCGAATGAAACTACAGAATCATCATCTTATCAATGCATGAAATGTTCTTGGGAATTTCCACAAATGCTAAAACAAACATTTCAAATTGCACAGCATGAATACCAGAAGTTCCGAATCGATTCGGTTCGTGGTGAAACAACACGCTGTCGCAAATAATGCTCACTTAAGTATGGAAACCCCGCGTTTAGTTTTAACATTACATTTTTGTTCCCCCTTCAGAAAAATCCTTTTTCATTTCTCCTCGGATTCCACATGACAAAAATGACTGAAAGCAGTTCCCTTTCATAATAGCACAGTAATGCGGATACTGCAAATAATGGGTTATGCCGTACACACCGCATTGCATGCTGGCTTTATTTATCTTCAAGATCCAACTTTTAGAAAAAGAATATCTGGAGGAAAAAAACAGTAAAAAAATTGCTCGTTTCTGAAAACTAACCTCTTCTCGTATGTGACTCGCATCAACTGCTCTGTTGTTGTGTTTCTTAGATTTTTTTTCAGTTACTTCATTGTTTACTTTGGAGCTCCGAATTGAAAATGCAACTTCTGTACTATTATCTGCATGGAGAAATTCGATTTATTTTTACCTTAGGAAAAGTTTATTTTCTACTAAACATAAGATAAAATCAGATTTGTAAAATTTTAAAATAAAAATTATATTATATTTAAGGAATGAAATGTATGAATGCATGTTTATTTAATTATATATGCAATAAATCAGGGCTAGCTTCTTCAATTTTTAGTAATCAATTCATGGTTTACCTGTAGTTCAATGGCGGCAGTGTCACATGATGGGCCTAAACTGCCTGCCTATTGGCAGATTTCGAGACAGTAGATCCTTTATGCCATTAAAACCCATGAATCTGCAGTCATTTTAAGCAGGGACCTGAATAGCCCAATGTTTAACACTCTGGCTTTCGGTGCCATGTTTCAGTCTGGTGTCCCGACGGTGACATGAATGTTTGCAGTGACTCTGAATCCACTTTAAGCTGGTTCCGGTCTCACATGACTGTTTGTTTGCTTGTGACTAATCCTCAATGTCCTGCAGTTCGGGATGGGCATCCCATGTGTGATCTACTCATGGATGGTGGAGAAGTGGGCAGATTCTGTTGCGATGGAGCACCCGTAGGTAGAAGTCTGTCTTTTGATCCGTGACGCTCTTACAGTCATATGAGACCGGTACCTACGTCTTAAAGTGGATTCCGAAGTACTACAAACATACATGGCACCGCCGGAACTCTTGCCCGAAACCCGTGGTACCGAGCGCCAGAGCGCTAGCCACTCGACCATTCAGGCCATCCTATGACTGTAGGTTGGTTTATCATTTTACTACCTTTTTCTGCACAGTGTAGGCTAATTAGACCGAAATCTACAGTTTAACGTAGATTCCAAAACACTAATAGATATCCTCGCCACTACCAGGCTTTGAACCTGAAGCCTGTGCTACCAAGTGTCAGAACTTTAGCCAATTGGCCATAAGGCTGCATTATGACTGTAGAGCGTAACAGAGCCAAATAAGACTTCTCACACACATCATTCCCAAACTGTAAAGGGGCAACCCAGCTCTCGGCAAAGTCTTGTGATATGGTGTAGTAGTAGTAGTAGTCATATTAAACAGAGGTCTAAGGTTTAAAGTGGATTCCGAACCACTATAAACATCAATAGCACCGCCGGGAATCGAACCCGAAACATATGGCACTGTGCACCAATCACTCTGTCATCAGGCCACTGTAGTGTAAGTAATCTTCCACAAAATTTTAATTTGTGTTTATTGATGATGAGGCAGTAGCCATTGCTTTCAAACAGGAAAAGCTCTGTAAAGATTGGTACAAGGGTCTCGTTATCAGAATAAATGTTACTAACATACTTCAATTATTATATTAAATTATATAATTGAGAAACTCAATAAACATTGTGTAAAGGGTATTGTAAGAGACGTCAAAATAAATATTAAATTATATTAATAATAAAAACTGTAAAGATTTTGACAAAAAGTCTCAAACTCAGAATAAGTCCTGCTAGTGTATTTTAATTATAATATTATGTTGTATTCTTCTTCTTCTTTATTGGCACAACAGTCTCATTGCCAACAGTGTACTGGCAGATTTCGAAACAGGAGACCTTTTTTTTGACGGTATAGGGTTGTTAGCCCATAAAGCCCAACGCTCTGCATTCATATTATAGCGGGACCAAGTGTTTAAAGTGGATACCGAACCACTACATGCATGCGTGAGACCACTGAGACTCGACACAGAGAGCCACAGCGTTAGTTGCTCGGCCATCAGGCCCCTGTAGTGCAAACTAACGTCCATAAAATATTAATTTCTTTTTTTGGTCAATAAAAGTGACGATGTGTGTATTGTAAGTGCTTCCTCGTATAAGAAATTACATTATCATATTTTAGTCAGAAACTAGAGGTTCTGTGTTTAAGGAAGCTTAGTATATATGATTTCATGGTAAATACAAAAACTGTGTTCATTTTAATACCATTGTAACTGTGTGTCCCTGACTAATTAGAATCAAACCAAGGCAATCTACAGTCATATGAGACCAGGACTAAAGGCTTAAAGTGGATTCCGAAACACAACAAACATCCATGGTACCGCCGGGACTCGAACCTAAACCTGTGCCACCGAAAGTCAGAGCACTAGTCACTCATTCAGGCCCCTTTCTATATGATAGCAGATAGATGGGTTTTAAGGACTGGCAACCCTACCTTTAAAAAAAAACAGCATCTCCTGTCTCAAAATCCACAAGTAGAGAGACGGTATTGGCCCTCCATGGGACTCTGCCGCCAATGAAGGAGAGAACTTGAACATCAGGAAAACCTTGATTAGACTGATACAATATTCAAACAGTTAACGCTGTTTAATTGCATAGGTACTTACGTATTAACGGTACCTTGGCGACAGTTGCGCCAATAAAGAGCACACGCGCCAACCGCAGCTACAGATTTCGCGGTATTTAAGTGGCGGCTATCTATTCTATTGGTTTGGTAACCTCAGTAGCTGTTAGATTGGTGACACTTAAAAACCGCCGAGTCTGCGCCAAGGTACCGTTAATACGTAAGTACCATTTCATATATCATTAAATAAACAGACATAGAAGCATTTCATTCATTAAAAAAATTCTGTTTTTATTTTAAAACTATATAAATTTAAACTAATATTATATTCAGTTGAAAAAAAAACCTTTCCTAAAGTAAAAATGAATGCCATGAATGAGCTCTATACCCTCGGCCATTCAGGCCCCTGTTTAATATGACTACAGAGCGATGCGTTCTATGGGCGGACAACCCTGCCCTTTACAATAATCTCGTGTCTCGAAATTTGCCAAGTAGACAGACGGTCTTGAACCACCATGTAACTCTGCTGCCAATGAAGACCAGAACGTGAACTACAAAGTAAAATATGAATAAAATAATCAAGCAGTTAATAAAATATCAAGCAGTTAATAAAATATCAAGCAGTTAAGCCAAATTAAATTATATATTTCATTAAATAAAAATAGTCATATGAATTGATAATTAACTAGTCCCGGTCTTATATGACTATATTATTGCATATTCCACAAGCATACATGCATTTCATTCATTAAAAAAATACTACTTTTATTTTAAAACCAAATAAATCTAAACTAATCTTATATTCATTTGAAAAACAAACCTATCCTTAAGTAAAAGTGAATTGGATTTCTCCGTGCAGATAATAGTACAAAAGTATTCAAAATTGATTTAGGGTTGTTTGTATGCATTTTCATTTCGGAGCACCAAAGTAAACAGTGAAGTAACTGAAATAAAATCAAAGAAACAAAACAACAGAGCAGTTGATGCAAGACACATACCAGAAGAGGTCATTTTTCCCAGACGAGCAATTTATTTACTGTTTTTTTCCCTCCACATATTTCCATGAAAACGGATCTTTTTCTAAAAGTTTGATCTTGAAGATCAATAAAGCCAGCATGCAATAGTATGGCGTGTACGGCATAAACCATTATTTGCAGTATCCGCATTACTGTGCTGTTATGAAAGGGAATTGCTTTTAGCCATTTTTGTCATGTGGAATCCGACGAGAAATGAAAAAGGGTTTTTCAAAAAAATGAAAATCGTAAAACTAAATGCGGGGTTTCCATACTTAAGTGAGCGGGTCCTCCTGGGTTTGAGATTATTCACGAGAGCGTGGTCTTTAACCACGAACCGAATCGATTCGGAACTTCTGGTATTCATGCTATGTAATTTGAAATGTTTGTTTAGCATTTGGGGAAATTCCCAAGAACATTTCATGCAGTGATAAGATGATGATTCTGTGTTTTCATTCGAATTATTTGTTTTTTAATTCTGTTTTGCTGTTTACTTTAATTATATGCAAATAAAATAGTAATAATTATTTTGAAATTTTTCTGTATGAAATTTTTTTATCAATTCTACATTATTTAATATTTAACTCGTGGAGGAATTTAAATAAACCAATAAGAAACTTTAAAAGTGGTCAAGGAAACGAGAAATTTCGCTCTGTATAACAATTGACATACATTGTATGGGCGGCAGGATGGCTAATTGGCTAGCACTATGGGGGTTGATAACAAAAGTTTCAGGTTTGAATCTAGGTGGTGACATGGATGTTTGTTAGTAGTTTGGAATCCACGTTAAAGTGTGACCATGTCTAAATATGACCGTTTAGCTATAAATCAATCAGCAGTCATATGAGAAAAGAACCTACGGCTTAGAGTGGATTTTGAACCATTTCAAACATCCATGAATGATTTTGAATTTTTTTAATTGAATTTGAAATTTTTCTGAATGATTTTTTTAAAACAATTCTACATTATTTAATTTTTCGCTCGTGAAAGATATTTCAATATAACAATAAGAAAGTTGAAAGTGGTCAAGGAAACGAGAAATTGAGCTCACGATAACAATACTCTTACATTTTATGGGCGGCCTAATGACCAATTGGCTAGACCTCTGGCCGTTGGTACCACATGCTTTAGGTTCGAATCCACGTGGTGGCAAGGATGTTTTAAGTGGTGCGGAATCCCCGTTGAACTGTAGGTCCATGTCTAATTAACATAAAATGTGCACAAAATGACAGTAGGGCAACAGGCCTAGCCAATATACAGTCATGTGATCGGGAACTACGGCTTAAAGTCGATTCCCAACCACTACAAACATCCATGTCACTCCTGAGACTCGAACCTGAAACATGTGGGATCGAAAGCCAGATCACTAGACGTTTGGCCATTCAGGTCCATGTTTAATATGACTGCAGAGCGATGGGTTTTACGGGCTTACAATCATTCGCAGTTAAATGAAAGCATCGCCTGTCTCTATATCCGCCAGTAGGCAGACGGCCTTTGCCCACCTGGGACTCTGCAGTCAATGAAGAAGAGAACTTGAACTACAGGTAAACCATTAATCGGGTAATAAGATATTCAAGTAAGTAGACCTAATTAATTGCATATATCACTAAATATACAGATAGACATGCGTTTATTCATTAAAAAAAAATACTACTTTTAGTTTCAAAGCCTATAAATCTAAACTAATCTTATATTGATTTGAAAAACAAACCTCTACTAAGCTGAAAATGAATTGAATTCCTCCATGCAGACAATAGCACGGAAGCGTTCAAAATTGATTTAGGGTAGTTTGCATGCATTTTCAATTCGGAGCAACAAAGTTAACAATGAAGTATCTGAAATAAAATCAAAGAAACACAACACCCTCTACATAATCTTTATTGGGTTTCTTAATTATATAACTTAAAATTATAGTTGAAATATGCTGGTAACACTTATTCTGGATACGAGATCCTTTGTCTCAAACTTTACAGATATTTTCCTTTTTGAAAGCAGTGGCTATTGTCACACCATAAGTGAAGACAATTGAACATTTTGTGGACGCTAATTTCCACTAGAGAGGCATGATGGCCGAGTGATTGGTGCATGGTGCCATATATTTCGGATTAAAGTCCAGGCAATGCCATGGATGCTTTTAGTGGTTCGGAATCCACTTTAAACCGTTGTAACCTGTTTAATATGACTGCTACCACTACACCATTTTATATAACTGTGCCTAGAGCTGAGTAGCCCTTCACAATTTGGGAATGGCGTGGGTGACAAGACTGATTGAACTCTGTGACTTTCTACAGCCATATTACGACCTGAGGGCCAATTGGCTAGCGCTCTGACCTTTGGTAACACAGGCTTAATGCTCGAATCCGAATGGTGGCATGGATGTTTGTCAGTTATTCGGTATCCACGTTAAAATATTGGGCCCTGTATAACTAGCCTAAAGTGTGAACAGAATGACAGTAGAGCGACAAGCAAAACCAATCTATAGCCAAATGACGCCGGGACACAGCGTTCGATCCGAACTACTACAAAAATATATGGACCACCGGGATTCTCACCTGAAACCTCTATCATCGAAAGCCACAGCACTAGACACTCTAACTTTCCGGCCCCTATTTTTATGACTGCAGAGCGATGAGTTTTACGGGATTACAACCCTACCCTTTAAAAAAAGCATATGCTCTCTCGAAATCAGCCAGTAGGAATAAGGCCTTGACCCACAATGACACACTGACGCCAATAAAGAAGATAACAGTAATTATAGGTAAACCATGAACAGATTAATAAAATATTCAAGCAGTTCAGCCTAATTAATTGTATACATCATTAAATATATGGATATACACGCATTTCATTAATTAATTGTACTACTTTTATGGTAAAACTATATAAATGTAAAATAATCTTATATGCATTTCAAACGCGTACTTCTCCTAAATTAAAAATGAATTGAATTTCTTCATGGCGATAATAGTACAGATCTATTCAAAATTGATTTAGGCTTGTTCGTATGCATTTTCAATTCGGAGAACCAAAGTAAACAACGAAGTAACTGAAATAAAATCAAAGAAACACAAAAACAGAGCAGTTCTGGCGAGGCACATACACGAAAAGATAAGTTTTCGGAGACGAGCAATTTATTTACTGTTTTTTTTTCTCCACATATTTCCATGAAAATGGATCTTTTTCTAAAAGTTTGATCTTGAAGATAAATAAAGACAGCATGTAATATTACGGTGTGTGCGGTATAACCCATTATTTGCAGTATCCGCATTACTGTGCTATTCATAATGAAAGGGAATTGCATTCAGCCATTTTTGACATGTGGAATCCGAGGAGAAATGCAAAAGGATTTTTGAGTAGGGGGAACAAAAAAATTTAAATGGTAAAACTAAATGCGGAGTTTCGATACTTAAGTGAGCGGGTCCTCCTGGGTTTGAGATTATTTACGAGAGAGTAGTGTTTAACCACGAACCGAATGGATTCAGACCTTGTGATATTCATGCTGTGTAATTTGAAATGTTTGTTTAGCATTTGTGGAAATTCCCAAGAACATCTCATGCAGTGATAAGATGTATGTTCTGTGTTTTCATCCCAATGCTTTTTTAACACTGTTTTTTTGCTGTTTATTTTAATTATATACGAATAAATTTGTAATGGTGGTTGGGTATTTTCATTCGAATGCTTTTTTTTAATTCTGTGTTGCTGTTTATTTTAATTATTTGCGAATAAAATAGCAACGATAATGTTCGGAATTTTACAATCTGGAGTGCAAATTTTTCTAATGGATTTTGAAATTTTAATTATATACGAATAAATTTGTAATGGTGGTTGGGTATTTTCATTCGAATGAAATTTTTTTATAAAATTATACATTATTTAATTATTAACTCGTGAAAGAAATTTAAACGGAAAGTTCGTGAAGGAATTGAAATAAACCAATAAGTAACTTTGAAAGTGTTCAAGGAAACGTAAACTCCGCTCTCGAAAACAATACTCATATATTTTAATCGTAAAAAGAAACGAGAAGGGAAAATAAATCAAATAATTTGAATTTTTATCTGTGCTATTTATTAAAAAGCATCTGACAGATATTCTATCTCTTATAGATATTTTTTGTCTTAAAAGTAATTTATATTTACGAATAAAATATAATTCCCTTGTGTAAAATATGATTGGGACCTGATGACAGAGAGACTAGAGACCGTTGCCATATGTTTTGGGTTCGAATCACGTCGATACATAGATGTTTGTAATAGTTCGGAATCCAATGTACACTGTAGGTTTCGATTTATTAAAACTATTAGGCTTGCGCTGGAACCTTTACAAAGTAAAAAGAATACATCTCCTGCAGACGGTTGTGACCCACCAGGGGACTATGCCGCCAAAAAAGTAGAAAGCTTGCATTGCAGATAAACCAAGAATAGATTAATAAAATATTAAATCAGTTATATCTGATTAAATTTTATTACACATGAATACATGTGAAATAAAATTATTAAATATGAATGAATATGAATTATTAAATAGTCATGCATACATTTGTTTCATTCATTAAAAAAAAAACATTTTTATTTTAAAACTATATAAATCTAAACTAATTTTATATTCAGTTGAAAATAAACCTGTCCTAAAGGAAAAATAAATCAAATTTCTCCATGCAGATAAGAGTACAGAAGTATTCAAAATTGATTTAGGGTTGTTTGCATGCATTTTCAAATCGGAGCACCAAAGTAAACAATGAAGTAAATGGAATAAAAACCAAAAAAAACCCCAACAACAGAGCAGTTGAGGCGAGACACATACGAGAAGAGGTTAGTTTTCCGAGATGAGCAATTTATTTATTGTTTTTTTCCTCCAGATATTTCCATGAAAACGGAACTTTTTCTAAAAGTTTGATCTGGAAGATAAATAAAGCCAGCATCCAATATTACGGTGTGTGCGGCATAACCAATTATTTGCAATATCCGCATTACTGTGCTATTATGAGAGGGATTTGTTTTCAGCCATTTTTGTCGTGTGGAATCCGAGGAGAAATGAAAAAGAATTTTTGAGTAGGGGGAACAAAAATGAAAATGGTAAAACTAAATGCGGGGCTTCCATTCTTAAGGGAGCGGGTCTCCCTGAGTTTGAGATTATTTACGAAAGCTTGGGGTTTAACCGCGAACCGAATGGATTCCGAACTTCTGGTATTCATGCTGTGTAATTTTCAAATTACACAGCATGTTTGTTTAACATTTGTGGAAATTCCAAAGAACATTTTATGCATTGATAAGGGTGGTTCTGCAGTTTCATTCGAATATATATTCTGTTTTACTGTTTGCTTTAATTATATCGAAACAAACTACCAATGATTATCTTCTGTATTTTTAAAATATTCTGGAATAAAAAAAAAAATTCTGTATGTTTTTTAATTAAAATTTTTGAAATGACTCATAAATTTTTCTGAATAATTTTCAAACTTTTGAAATTGAATTTGAAATTTTTCTGAGTGAAATATTTTTGAATATTTTATATTATTTAATTTTTAGCTCGGGAAAGAGATTAAAAAAATTCACGAAAGAAATTTTAAAAAAGCTCGTGTAAGGAAATTTAAATGAACCAATAAGAAACTTTGAAAGTCAAGGAAACGAGAAATTTCGCTCTCCATAACAATACTCATACATTTTATGGGCGTCCTGATGGCCAATTGGCTAGCACTCTGGCCATTGGTACATACAAGTTTCAGGTTCGAATTCAGGCAGTGGCATGGATGTTTGTTAGTTGTACGGAATCCACGTTAAACTGTGTATCCTGTCTAAATAGTCTGAAGTGTGCACAAAATAACAGTGTAGACACAAACCAAACCAATCTAGAGTCATATGAGATCTGGACCTACTGTTTAAAGTGGATTTAGAACCACTACAATCATCTACGGTACCACCAGGACACGAGCCCGACACCGGTGGCAGCGACAATCACTCGACCTTTCAGGCCCCTCTTTAATATGACTGCCGATACATATGATTCAAGTGCTGACAACCCTACTCCTACAAAAAGCATCTATTGTCTCGAAACCTGCCAGTAGGCAGGCAGCTTTGGCCCACAATGGGACTTTGCCGCTAATGAAGAAGAGAACTTGATAATATATAACTTGATAAAATATTCACGCAGTTGAGCCTGATTAATTGCATAAATCATTAAATATACAGACATACATTTATTTTATTCTTTAAAAAAATACCACTTTTATTGTAAACCTATATAAATCTAAAGCAATCTTATATTCAGTTTTAAAACAAACTCTCCTAAAGTAAAAATGAATTGAATTTCTCCATGGAGATAGGAGTACGGATGTATTCAAAACTGATTTAGGGTTGTTTGTATGCATTTTTCAAATCGGAGCACCAAAGTAAACAATGAAGTGACTGAAACAAAATCAAAGGAACCAACAACAGTGCAGTTGATGCGAGACATATACGAGAAGAGATTAGTTTTCCGAGACGAGCAATTTATTTACTGTTTTTTTTCCCTCCAGATATTTACATGAAAATGGATCTTTTTCTAACAATTTGATCTTGAAGATAAATAAAGCCAGCATGCAATATTACGGTGTGATCGGAGAACCCATTATTTGCAGTATCCGCATTACCGTACTATTATGAGAGGAAATTGCTTTCAGCCATTTTTGTCATGTGCAATCCGAGGAGAAATGAAAAAGGATTTTGAGTAGGGAACAAAAAAAAAAAAATGAAAATGGTAAAACTAAATGCGGGGCTTCCATTCTTAAGGGAGCGGGTCCCCTGGGTTTGAAATTATTAACGAGAGCGTGGGGTTTAACCGCGAACCTTGTTGTATTCATGCTGTGTAATTTTCAAATTACACAGCATGTTTGTTTAGCATTTGTTGAAATTCAAAAGAACATTTCATGCATTGATAAGAGGGTGGTTCTGCATTTTCATTCGAATGTTTTTTATATTTTGTTTTTACTATTTACTTTAATATATCGCAAATTAAACTATCAATGATTATCTTCTGTATTTTTAAAAATATTCTGGAATAAAAAAAAATCTTCTGAACGTTTTTTAAAATTTTTGAATAGAATCTTAATTTTTCTGAATGATTTTCAAATTTTCTGAATAAATTTTTTTGAAACATTTCTATTTTATTTATTTATTTGTTAAATCGTGAAAGAGATTAAAAAAAAAAAAAAAAAGCTCGTGAAGCTCGTGTAGGAAATTTAAATAAACCAGTAAAAACTTTGAAACTGGTCAAGGAAACGAAAAATTCCACTCCATAACAATGCTCATACATTTTATGGGTGTGACCTGATGGCCATTGGCTAGCACTCTGGCCATTGGTACATAAGGTTTCAGTTCGAATTCAGGCAGTGGCATGGATGTTTGTTAGTTGTACGGAATCCACGTTAAATGTGTATCCTGTCTAAATAGTCTAAAGTGTGCACAAAGTAACAGTGTAGACACAAACCAAACCAATCTACAGTCATATGAGATCTGGACCTACTGTTTAAAGTGGATTTAGAACCACTACAATCATCCACGGCACACCCGGGACTCGTGCCCGACACCGGTGGCAGCGACAATCACTCGACCTTTCAAGCCCCTGTTTAATATGACTGCCGATACATGTGTTTTAAGTGCTGACAACCCTACTCCAATAAAAAGCATCTATTGTCTCGAAACCTGCCAGTAGGCAGGCAGCTTTGGTCCACAATGGGACTTTGCCGCTAATGAAGAAGATAACTTGAATTACAAGTACATCACGAATATATTGATAAAATATTCACGCAGTTAAGCCTGATTAATTGCATAAATTATTAAATATACAGACATACATTTATTTTAGCTAAAAAATATCACTTTTATTGTAAAACTATATAAACTAAAGCAATGTTTTTCTTATATTCAGGGAAAAACAAACTCCTAAATGCTCAAAAATGAATTGAATTTCTCCATGGAGATAAGTCATGGTATTCAAAACTGATTTAGGGTTGTTTGTATGCATTTTTCAAATCGGAGCACCAAAGTAAACAATGAAGTGGCATGGAATCAAAAGTCCATAGAAACAGAGCAGTTGATGCGAGACACACACGAGACAAGATTAGTTTTCGATAGACGAGCAATTTAAAGCGTTTTTTTTCCCCTCCAGATATTTACATGAAGAGGGATCTTTTTCTAAAAGTTTGATCCTGAAGATAAATAAAGCCAGCATGCAATATCATAGTGTGTACGGCATTACCCATTATTTGCAGTATCCGCATTACCGTACTATTATGAGAGGAAATTGCTTACAGCCATTTTTGTCATGTGCAATCCGAGGAGAAATGAAAAAGGGGTTTTCAGTAGGGAACAAAAAAAAAATGAAAATGGTAAAACTAAATGCGGGGTTTCCATACTTAAGGGAGCGGGGTCCCCCTGGGTTTGAAATTATTTACGAGAGCGTGGATTCGGAACTTGTTGTATTCATGCTGTGTGATTCGAAATGTTTGTTTAGCATTTGTTGAAATTCCCTAGAACATTTCATGCATTGATAAGAGGGTGGTTGTGCATTTTCACTCTTAATGTTTTTTTTTATATTTTGGTTTTGCTATTTACTTTAATGATATGCAAATTAAATATCAATGATTATGTTCTGAATATTTAAACAATCTGGAATGAAAAATCTTCTGAACGATTTTGAAACTTTTTGAATAGAATCTTACATTTTTCTGGATGATTTTTAAATTTTTCTGAATAAATTTTTTTTGAAACATTCTACGTTATTTATTTATTTGTTAAATCGTGAAAGAAATTAAAAAAAAGCTCGTGAAGGAAATTTAAATAAACTAATAAAAACTTTGAAACTGGTCAAGGAAACGAAAAATTCCACTCTGGATAACAATGCTCATACATTTTATGTGTGACCTGATAGCCAGTTACATTCTGGCCTTAGGCACCAAAGGTTTCAGTTTCGAATCTCGGTAGTGCCATGGATATTTGTTAGTGTTTCGGAATCCACGTTAAACTGTATGTCCCTGTCTAATTAGCCTAAAGTGAGCAAACGATGATCGTTGAACAAAAAATCAAACCAATCTACATTCATATGAGACCTGGACTTATGGCTTAAAATGGATACCGAACCACTGCAAACATCCATGGCAACGGCGGGACTTGAGAATGAAAATTGTGACACCGATAGCCATACCTCTATACACTCTAACATTCAGACCCCTGTTTAATATAAGTGCAGAGCGATGGGTTTTACTGGCTGACAACCCTACCTCTTACAAAAAGCATCTCTTGTCTCAAAATACGCAAGTAGGCAGATGGCACTGGCCCAAAATGGGACCCTGCCACCAATGAAGAAGAGAACTTGAACTACAGGTAAACCATGAATAGATTAATAAAATATTCAAGAAGTTAAGTCTGAGTCACTGCATGTCACTTCAATGTATATTAGATCGGGATCTAGAGTTATAAGTAGATTTCAAACCAATACAAACATACATGAAACCGCCGGGACTCGAACCCAACACCTGTGGCACCGAGGACCAGAGAGCTAGTCACTCGGCCATCAGGCCCCGAGGCATCAGGCCATCAGGCATGTGTAATTAAATAAACAGTCATACATACAATTCATTCATTAATAAAATACTGCATTTTATTTTGAATTAATGAATGTGTAGAAAAAATTATATGCATTTGAGAAGTAAACTTCTCCCAAGGTAAAAATGAATTGAATTTCTCCGTGCAGATGATAATACAGAAGTATTCAAAATTGATTTAGGGTTGTTTGCATGCATTTTCAATTCGGAGCACCAAAGTAAACAATGAAGTAAGTGAAAGGAAATCAAAGATCCATAGAAACAGAGCAGTTGATGCGAGACACACACGAGACAAGATTAGTTTTCCGAGACGAGCAATTTATTTACTGTTTTTTTTTCCTCCAGATATTTCCATGAAAACGTATCTTTTTCTAAAAGTTTGATCTGGAAGATAAATAATGCCAGCATGCAATATCATGGTGTGTACGGCATAACCCATTATTTGCAATATCCGCATTACTGTGCTATTATGAAAGGGTATTGCTTCGACCATTTTTGTCATGTGGAATCCGAGGAGAAATGGAAAAGGATTTTTGAGTAGGGAGAAC
Source organism: Caerostris darwini (assembly GCA_021605075.1). Classification (NCBI taxonomy): domain Eukaryota; kingdom Metazoa; phylum Arthropoda; class Arachnida; order Araneae; family Araneidae; genus Caerostris; species Caerostris darwini. Next base: position 723,974 of record BPLQ01002015.1, read on the forward strand.
AAAAAATGAAAATGGTAAAGCTAAATGCGGGGTTTCCATACTTAACTGAGCGGGTCCTCCTGTGTTTGAGATTATTTATAAAAGCGTGGTGTTTAACCACGAACCAAATCGATTCAGATCTTCTGGTATTCATGCTGTGTAATTCGAAATGTTTGTTTACATTTGTGGAAATTCCCAAAAACATTTCTGCATTAATAAAAGGGTGGTTCTGTAGTTTCTTGCAAATAATTTTTTTTTAATACTGTTTTGCTGTTTACTTTAGTTATATGCAAATAAAATAGCAATGATTATGTTCTGAATTTTTAAGTAATCTGGAATGAACGGAATTTTTGACTGATTTTGAAATTTTTTAAGTAGAATCTGTAATTTTTTTAATGGAATTTGAAATTTTTCTAAATGATTTTGAAATTTTTTAAATTGAATTTGAAATTTTTCTGAATGATTTTGAAAATTTTAATTCAATATGTAATTTTTCTGAATGTTTTTCTGATTTTAAAATGTTTTAAATTGAATCTGAAATTAATGAAGACCAAGAAAATTATTTTCAGTGCAAAATTTCAAATAATCACCTCTGGGTACACATTATTTTAAGGTTTTACGCTCAAAAATTGTGTAATGAAAGCTTATAATACATTCGAAACATATAGTGGATTGGAACTTTTGGCCCTCGAACCTTAGACTCGACTTTTAAACCTTTTGTACTGGTCATGGAAGAAAAATTTAAATACCAAAGAATTCAGGGAAATTGGAATTCTAAAAATCAATCAGAAAAATTCATCCAAATCTTCTAAATAAATTTAGAGAAGGAATAAGCTTAAAACCAGTGGAAGAAGGTAAATCTGCAACTTTGAAATTGTCTACGGTCTTAAGTAGGCTTTATCTTATGTACGTGTTAAATTTCAGAGCTTCAAGTTGGAAACTGATAAAAAAATAAGAAGATTTTTAAAATTATATATAGAGGAAAACATTATTAATATTTATATAAAGTTTAAAGCAACTTGAAGAATAATTGTGTCAAATTATTTAATTGGTTCATTTGCTTTGATTTAAAGTATGCTCGTCCTTTTTATCATCATTAAATTTAAATGACAAAATAGTAATAGGCGATGAGATGGATATTTCTCTTAAAATTAAAATCCCAATTTGAATTTCACGTCAGAATCATTAAAGAATTCAACTTACTAATGACTCAGCGTGATAGGAAAATGTTACATGAGTAATACTTTCAAGCACGGTCACGTGAATTGCAATAAATAAAATAAAAAGCTACTAATAGGAAATTGATTGCTACGCCCTATTCGCATTTTAATTATTCACATTATATTAATTAAAGTATAAGCTCGTGTCTGTTTACTAACAGTTTCATTTAAGTCATGTTTCTTCATTTTCTGTTAAAATTTATCTTAATGGTTTGCAAAACAAAACTGAATGTTTGTAGATTTATTCATTTATTATTCGTAACAAAAATTAAAACAATGAAAGCTATGTAGCAATTACTTTGAATATTAATATCATTTCCTTATAATAATGTAAGATGTACTGCAAAATTATTTCGTCACTTATGCTAAATTTTAGTTTTTTTATAGTATATAGTTGTTTTTAAAGACGGAATATATTTAAAAAATGTTTATCTTTTTCATTACCATAGATAATAAGATTATATATATACATATATATATATATACTTTTAAGCAATATTGAATCAACTCATCTATTTTCTCATTTGACTTCAAGCCAGTCAACTATCGAGCGGAAGTAATCATGGATTACAATGTGATGTAGTAGGGTGTAGTATGGATTTTGAAGAAAATATAGAAATATATATATAAAATAAAAAGAGACATGTCCTGTTTCAAAATTTGCCAGTAGTCTGTTAGCCATGAGACTGTTGCGCCAAAAAAGAGGGTGAAGTATACAACTTAGTATTATAATTAAGCTATGTTAAAAAATGTTATTATGGATACGAGGTCCTCTGTCAAACTATTTGCAGAGTTTTTCTTTTTTTACAATTATGGCTATTGTCACACCATTAGAAAAGCCAAATGGGCATTTTGTTGAAACTAATTTGCACTGCAGGGGTCTGATGATAAATTGATAGGTTCTCGGCGCCATATGTTTCGGGTTTGAGTCCTGGAGGGGCCAAAGATGCTTGTAGTAGCTTGCTATACAATTTAAACCGTATATCCGGATCTAATAGGACTACTACTATACCATATCGTGCAATTGTGCAATTACAGTTTGGGAATAATATGGATAAGAAGTCTGATTGAAATCTGTGCAATCATATTGCGGCCTGATGTACAATTGACTAATTCTCAGGCCTTTCGTACCACAAGCTTGAGGTTCGAATCCTGCCGCTGGAATAGATGTTTGTTAGTGGTTTGGAATCCACGTTAAAATGTCGGTTCCTGTCTAATTAACCAAAACTGTGCATAAAATGACCGTACAACGACACATCAAACCAATCATAAGTCATATGAGACCGGGACCTACGGCTTTATGTTGATTTTGAACCCCTACAAACATCCAAGGCACGGCCGGGGCTATAGCCCAGAACCTGTGGCACCGAAAGCCAAAAACCTAGACAATCGGCCATTGAAGCCCCTTGTTGATAGGACTGACGAGCGATGGATTTATGGGTTGGCAACCCTATCCCTTAAAAAAAAAACATTTCCTTTCCCAAAATCTGCCAATAGGCAGATGGCTTTGGCCCACCATGGGACTCTGCCGCCAATGAAGAAGATAATTTGAACTATACGTAAACCATGAATAGATTAATAAAATATTCAAGCAGGTTATCCTATTTAACTGCATTTATCATTAAATAAACAGGCATACTTATATTTCACTTTTTAAAAAAATACTACTTTAATTTTAATACTATATAAATCTAAACTAATCTTATATTCAGTTGAAAAACAAACCTTCCCTAAGGTAAAAATGAATTGAATTTCTCCATGCAGATAATAGTACACAAGTATTCAAAATTGATTTAGGGTTGTTTGTATGCATTTACAATTCGGAGCAGCAAAGTAAACAATGAAGTAACTGAAACAAAATCAAAGAAACACAACAACAGAGCAGTTGATGCGAGACACATACGAGAAGAGATTAGTTTTCCGAAACGAGCAATTTATTTACTGTTTTTTTTTCCTCCAGATATTTCCATGAAAACGGATCTCTTTCTAAAAGTCTGATCTTGAAGATAAATAAAGCCAGCGTGCAATATTATGGTGTGTGCGGCATAACACATGATTTGCAGTATCTGCATTACTGCAAGGAACTGAAAGGAAATTGCTTTCAGCCATTTTTGTCATGTAGAATCCGAGGAGAAATGAAAAAGGATTTTTGAGTGGGGAGAACAAAAAAAAATATGAAAATGGTAAAACGAAATGAGGGGTTTCCATACTTAAATGAGCAGGTCCTCCTAGGTTTCGGATTATTTACGAAAGCGTAGTGTTTAACCACGAACCAAATCGATTCGGAACTTCTGGTACTCATGCTGTGTAATTTGGAATGTTTGTTCAGCATTTGTGGAAATTCCCAAGAGCATTTCTTGCATTGATAAGATAGTTGTTAAAATATTCATTCGAATGCTTTTTTTCTTAACTGTTTTTGCTGGTTACTTTAATTGTATGCAAATAAAACAGCAATCATTATGTTTTGAATGTTTAGAACAGTCTGGAATGAAACATTTTTCTAGATGATTTCTGAAATTTTTGAATTGAATGTGAAACTTTTCTGAAAGATTTTGAAATTTTTTTGAATGAAAGCTTTTTGAACAATTATTAATTTTTTAATTTTAAATTATTTAATTAACTTGTTAATTAATCTAATTCCGTAAATTGATTCATTCGCTTTGATTTAAAATATTTTCTTAATTTTAACCATCGTTGAAGTTAAATGAGAAATTAGTAATAAGCGAAGAGATAGATATTTCTCTTCAAAATAAAATTTCAATTTGAATATCACGTCAGAATAATTAAAGAATTCCACTTACTAATATCTCAAATAGATGGGAAAATGTTGCATGTGGAATACCTTAATGCACGCTCACGTTAATTGCAATAAACAAAATAAAAAATCTTACTAAAAGGAAATTGATTTCTACGACTTTTTCACGTTTTAAATATTCGTTTTACATCAATTAAAACATAAACTCATGTATGTTTGCTAACAGTTTCATTAAAACACTGCATCTGGAATGGATGTTGCAAATTGATCTTAATGATTTCAAAAACTAAAACTAAAAGTTTCTTGATTTATTCATTTATTATATGTAATAGACATAAAAATAATTGTTACCTTAAAGCTATGTACCAACTACCTTGAATATTAATTATCATTTCCTGATACAAATGTAAGATGAATTGCAAAATTATTTCGGCAGTTTCATTACTGTATATGGACGCTTATAAAGTTAATACGCGAATACATTTAAAGAGATGTTTATTTTTCTTAGCTATGTATAATAAGAGATATATAGAAATATGTAGATAAGTATTTATATGTATATATATATCACCACTTTTATGTGGTAGAAAATCAATCCTTCCATTTTATCGCAATCCATCTCTCGATTTATAATTTTGACTTAAAGTCACTCAAATATCGAGCGGAAATAATCCTAGATTACAATGTGATGTTGTATGGGTTGGTACGAATTTGAATTCCCTTACTTCTTATTCGAGTAGACATTTCTCAGCACTTGATCTATCACCAATCATAATGGAACAACTCATAGTATATCATATTCAATTTTTAATTGTTTCGACATGTGAAGGTCGTACATACATTCGCTAATTTCCTTATTATACATGATACCGAACATGTGCTGTCAGATTTGAGTGACAGGTTGTTCTCGTTAATACAAACACTAATTGCATGTAATATAAATAAAGATCATGTGCTGTCAAATTTGACTGATTCGTTCATTACATACTTTTCAAATAACATGCATTCCTCTGTCCTGGGAATGAAATGTTAAAACTCTTCTAGTGAGAAAAAAAATTATATAATATCAAATTACCAAGAATGGGAAAGTATTTCGTATCCAAAACATATAAATTTTACTTTTTATCTCTTAAAGAAGACAAAATATATGAATACAACGAATATATTTATGAAATATATTTATAAGTATTTGTCGCTTAGAAAATATTTCTAGATTAGCTAAGAATAAAAGGGCGAGATACACAAAATATTACGTACAGTTTCATAAATAATTCCCATGTTTTCATGCAGAAGAAATACGTTTTATTCCATTTCAGACAGACAGGCATTGTAACTTTTTCTTTTTAACTTTGTAACTTTTCTGGAACAGTTATACTAGACTTTGTGACATTTCTTAGATGGAAAAATCATTAAAATCCTTGAATATTTCATTTCATAACTTATGCCGATACCAGCGATAAATCTTTTGTGTTTCCATCGCAATAAACCCTTTTCCGATAGGCAGCGCAGAGCAACCATTTCGATAGCTATCGACCATCGTATATCACTTAAGTGCTTTCACGGAATGTGGGTGGGCAACATATTTCTAGGAAATTATTCCTAAAAGCTACATATCTCAGTATTTGTGCCCTAAGCTGTCATATTACATTTTACCCGTATATCTTGATGGAGGAAAAACACCACCAGCAACAGAGAGATATAACTCTGCCTTTTTTTATCCTCCACAAATATGTCAAAAGAGGTTCGTTATATATATATATATATATATACTCAAGAGACTGTTGCGTGATAAAGGTTTCTTGTTAGGTAATATATTTATGATCAGTCGGAAGAGTATAACATTTTTTGTGACAATGCGACATTTTTAACTCTAATATCAAGTATTAAATCAACTCTTTATATATATATATACACACACACTCATATATATATATATATTTGTGTAACAGACTGGAAGCTGCAACAAGTTGTATTCGAAAGCCAATCTATTTTGTTATTACAGGAATTTGTGGTATAGAGAACTTAGTTTAGAAACCGAACCAATGAGCTGAAATGAAAGATTCCTCGCTTAAGATTCTGGTAACACATTGAAATATTAAAATAAATTATTTGAGTTTTAGTGATTCAATAAACGAAGTGAAAGTACTGATTTTTAAAGTGTATCCATAGAATAGTTCGCACAAAATCGGGGTGACATCAGATCAAAGAATCTAATTGTAATAACATCAGATTGAAGAATCTATTTATAATGGCAATACAATGTTAGCACAAAACTTTATATATAAGAATTAAAAGTTGAAATTGAACCAGATAGAATTTCAAATTAGTCCGTTGGGCATTTCATATGGATGACTCAATTCGGAAACTGAATTAGCAAGCTGAACATTAATTGCTGTATATAAGTGTATGATAGCATGTTGGGATTACACTAAACTATTTAAATTCGATGTAACGTTAGAACAAAATTATGAGAACTTTGACAATATTAAAGAATTGCTTTTAAATGGCAATGATAACATTATTTATATGATGAGTTTGATTTGAATTGAAATAGAAAAGACGACATCATCACTAAAATCTTTTTTTATGTTCTCCAGATCTAAGCAGATCTAAAAATTAAAAAAAAAAATAGATCTAGATGTAATTGGTAATTAGCATGTTGGGCATTTGATATGGAGAACGTAAGTTGGAAATCGAACAAATAAACTGAACTGAAAGATCCCTTGTGTAAGTTTTGATAGCACATTAAATTATTAATACAAATATTTGAATTTCATTGATTCGCTAAAATAAGTTAAAATACTGATTTTTAATTTGTCGTCCATAGATTAGTTAATACAAAATCGTGATGACATCATATCTAACAATCTAATTGAAATAACATCAGATCTAAGAATTTAATTATAATGACATCAGATCTAAGAAATAAACATTTAAATTGATCTAGATAGAATTGTAAATTAGTGTGATAGTCATTTAATGTGGAAGACTCAATTCGGAAGCAGAGCAGGCTGAATTATATTTGCAGAATGCAAGTTTATGGTGGCGTGATTAATTTACACCATGTCATCACCATGCACACAATGTCATCACCATATGACAAGATATTTAAATTCGATTTTATGTCATCAAAAATTATGATGACATCAACAGTATTAGAAAACTGCTTTAAAGACATCATCTCATGATGACATTAAATCTAAGAATTTAATTGTAATAACATCAGATTTAAGAATCTATTTATAACGGCAATACAATGTTAGCACAAAACTGTGATGACATCAAATGTATTAGAAAACATCTTTTAATGACATTATCACATAGTGACATTAGAACTAAGAATTTAATTGTAATAACATCAGATTAAAGAATATATTTATAATGGTGTCAGGTCTAAGATTTAAAAACTTAAATTCATCTAGATTGAATTGTAAATTATTGCTTTAGGACTTTAATATGGAGGACTCGACTGAGCAAGCTGAATTATATTTGTTGTATGTAAGTTTATGTTAGCATGATTAATTTGCACTAAAACCCTAATTTACACTAATTTCAGACACTAATTTACACAAAATCATCACCATATGTCAAATTTAAATTCGATATAATGTTAGTACAAGATTGTGATGACTTTAACAGTATTTGAGAACTGCTTTTACATGGCAATCATTTACATGATGCGTTTAGCTTCAACTCAAATAGAAAAAGACGACATCGTCACTAAAATCATTTATATGGTCTACATTTTATAATGTAACTGAAAAACAAACCTTTCATTGCCCATCAACTTATTGATAATTTATGATTAATGTCAAATTTGGGACCAATATTCTCAAACTAGAGCACTAAGTTAACCAACCTCTAAGACTCCTCTTCTATTTATTTATACTGAAATACTGAAATCAAGCCAAGTCCAGTAATACCATAACTTGAGCTGAACAACTCCTCTAAGTCTATGGCCTATGAGGCAGGCAAAGAATCTCTTGCCAGAATCGTTTGCAGCCAAGCGATACCATTAAGAGGATTAGCGGGGATTATCTTCCTGACCCCAGGGCTTCGGTTACAAATGGCAGATCCCTTCGTCTTATTAACTGCAAACCGCGCCTCTTAGGAGCCGGACGATCTGTGGTGTAAAGGAATACTCTCTCGAATATGTGACCCATTTCTCACAGTTATTGCTGCAAATTTTGCTGATGGCAGCATATATCAAAAGGGATTTAGTGTGGGTAATATATTGCTGAAGTTGACTATATGTGGTCGCTAAAAGTTAATGTAAAATTTTCAAAGAAAAATATAGTACCATTGTAATTAAAATTAACAAATTGGCTGATGTTTGACAAGGTTTATTCTAAATGAATAATTATGTAAATACGTTCAAAAATGTATGACACTAAATTATGTTTACAAATACAAATATAATTTTCTTCCTATGCTAAAGATGCTAATAATATTTCTAGTTAGAAACATTTCTTTGTTGCTTAAAACACAATTCCTTAAAAAGGATCGAAAATATATTTTTAATTAAAATAATGATTTTATTATTCACAATTTGCTTTTACTATTTTTAAGCCTTTTTTTTTCTTATTTTATTTATTTATTTTTTTGCTCTGAAAGCTATTTATAATTGAAACAGTTCTCAGAGCAATATAGAAAATGTTGGCATTTAAGGGATTTAAGCAAGCAACAGCAGATTTATGAAATTTGATTATATTGCAAGTAAAAAGGAACCACATCAAAAGATATTCTATTTAATTTAAAATATATTATATTTATATAAATATCTTTGTTCGATAGCTGATAAACACAAATAAAAACATACGTTAAACGGGGGCTATAATAATTTCTCTTTTATTTCGCCAGCCATTACACTCGTGGATAATCTCGCCACACAACTTCTCTCTCAACATACACTTAAGGCTCGTTTCCACCGAGGCGAGAGGCAGTGACGCGACATGCGGCAGGAAAGATAATTTTTTCGACCTGTTCACAGCGAAACGTCAGAAATTGTTTTACGCCTAGTGAAGTTCCGCTTCGAGTTGAAAGTTGGTCAACTCAAAGCGGTGGATTTCAAACCGGTTTCAGGTGAACGCGGTGAGGCTAGTGATTGGCCAACGCTTAAACGCCTCACGCATCGGTGGGAACGAGCCTTTACTCAACTCCTTTGTATTACATTCTTTCTCTTTCTCCAGTCAGCTCACCCCACACAGAAAGGATGTTTACACTATCGGGCATTGATTTCCCCCTGCACCCTATTCAATAGTTTTAAAATTGACTGTTGCAAACTATTTGGTGGAAGTTTAGCGGGAATTTCACCACAGGACAACAATACTGGATAATTACCAATAAAGTCACGGGAATGCATTTCCCTATCCTTAATACCCATAAGTAGTGGTATCGGCGTATTTTAGGCCCACTGATGTACAAAAATTAAAAAGTGAAAACTCTGAAATTTTAAGTAAACAAGTGATATAAAAATTTTTTTTAAAGGCAATTCCTACTTTTTTTTCACTTTATTGCAGAAAGTCCTTTATAAATAATTTTCATTCATTTTTTTAAGTTCGTTTGGGGCCACCTATTGTGAAAACTAAAAAGTGAAAACTCTGAAATTTTAAGTAAACAAGTGATATAAAAAATTTTTTTTAAAGGAAATTCCTACTTTTTTTTCACTTTATTGCAGAAAGTCTTTTATAAATAATTTTCATTCATTTTTTTAAGTTCATTTGGGGCCACCTATTGGTAGATATATGCAACTTAAATTTAAAAAAAACTAAAATTAATTAGTTATATTTAATTACTGAATTAATATTTGAAAAAACTGTGTTAACATCAAGTGTCATCCACTACAAGTTCAAAAAAAAAATGTATTTGAACTTGAGTGGAGGAATAAAAAGTATTTTATTAACGATTGAAAATTTGAACAAGATAGATATAGGGAGAGTGGGAGCTAATAGAAGGAATTGAAAAATGAAATTGCAAGTCAATCAAAAAAATCTTGAAAAATATTACAAAATTTGAAATATATATTTTATATAATTACATTTCACACAATGTCACATAAAAATTCCACTTATTCCCGTGCTGTTATTTCGTTAGGATTATAAAACAAACAAATTCTTTTTAAAGCGGTTTTCAGTCACCTTTATAACCTTAAAATCAAGCATTAAAGCTTATCTAAATCAGGCCTTAAAAAGCAAAAAACTTCTTGCGTCGTGAGAAAAGGCATCCAAGAACGGGCGTGGAAAATTGGACTGTAAATTCCATTCATAATTACATTTTTATGACCACTGCGCATCCTGGAATCTGCGAAAGAAATTAAGAGGAGAGCAGGGCTGCGAGATAAAGTTAGTTTTCTCAGAAGAAGGTGCTGAAAAATTCTGCCATGCGACAACTGGGGAATTAGTGAACACTTTATGGGCCCTTAAAGTAAGGTTAAGTATGTAAACAGAGAATAAGAAATGAGTACTTAATTTTTTAAGGAAGGATAGCAAATTTATTTAATACTAAGATTTTGCTTTATAAAATATAACTGTAAAAGGTAAATTGTAGTTTAGTATGAAATTAATTCTATTACGTGATTTAGTAAATGAAAAATCCAATATTATTGAAGTTAATTGAAAAACTCAGTGTTATTAATGGCTCTTAAAATACATTGAAAAATACAATATTATTAATAAAAATTAAAATACATTGCAAAATAAAGCCTATTTAAAGTACATTAAGAAATAATTGCATTGTACTTCAAGAAATTATAAACTTTTTTCGAATAAAGTACTTTGAGAACAGATGCACTGATGTACAAAAAGGAAAATGAAAACTCTGAAATTTAAACTAAAAAAAAATAAAATTGCAAGTCAATTAAAAAAAAAAATGTTAAGAAATATAACAAAGTTGAAATATATATATTTTATTACAATACATTTCACAGCATATCCCATAAAAATTCCAATTATTTCCATGATAATATTTATTCAAGATTACAAAAAAAAAATTATTTTTAAATTGGATTAATGGATTTTCTTTTTTCTTTAATAATATTTTCTTTTATAAACTTTTATAACTTTATGAACTTTATTCGAAAGCTGTGTTCCCATAAATTTTTAAATCTACTATAATTCTGCCATGCGACAACTGGGGAATTAATTAACACTTTATGGGTCTTAAAATAAGGTTAAGTATGTAAACAGAGAATAAAAAATGAGTACTTAATTTTTTAAGGAAGGATAGCAATTTACTAAATGCCATAAATTTTCTTTAGAAAATCTAACTGTAAAGGGTAAATTGTACTTTAGTATGAAATTAATTCTACTATGTAATTTAATAAATCAACTAATCGTGTAATAAAGGAAGTTATAGCATTAAATAGTTTATTACTTTAAAAAATATAGTTCACTTATATTATAGTGCATTTAAATATTTAAGGGGGCACAGATTTCGAATAAAGTACATAAAGATATAAAATCTTATAAAATAAAATATTATTAAATTCCATTGAGAAATACTATATTATTAATGTACATTAAAAAACATTGAAAAAAACTATTAAAATTCGGGGTGATTATAATTAAAGTCTCACTTTTAAAATGCTACAAAAAAAGAACCACACGTTAAAATGTGTTCAAATAGAACTGAAGATACTTGAAAAAGGGGGAAACGATACGCATCCAAAAAAGGTTCAAAAGTGTATTCATACTTAGTTCTGTAAGCTGCAAAATAAAGGGAATTTACCTGTCAGTGATAATTTGATCGAAACGACAGCGTATTTGGCATGAGTTGCAGATTAAACCAACTGTAATGTTCAATGTGCTCGACTTTTTCGGTTTTTTGACGGAAAAAAATGACTTTCAAGTCATTGAACAACTGTAAGACTGTTAATGGAAAGGCCGTCCACCTCGGCAAAATCAAACGAAATTAAATGGAGAAAATTGGTGGAACTTTTTTTCTGATGCCATACCGTTTCCTCCTTCTTCAAGTGTCTTCAGTTCAATGAAAACTCTGAAATTTCAACTAAAAATGAGATCGAAAGTCAATTAAAAATATCTGTAAAAGTAACACAAAGCTGAAATATATATTTTATAACATTACATTTCACATCATGTCATAAAATTCCACTTATTTCCATGCTATTATTTCGTTAAGATTACAACCCAAACAAATTCTTTTTCAAGTGGTTTTCAGTCAGTTTTATAAGCTTAAAATCAAGCCTTAAAGCTTATCTAAATAAGACCCTTAAAAAGTAGAAAACTTATTGCGCCGTGAGTAAAAGCATCCAGAGACGGGCGTGGAAAATTGGACTGTAAATTCCACTCATAATTACATTTTTATGAGCACTACGCAGGCTGGAATCTGCGAAAGAAATTATGAGGAGAGCACGGCTGCGAGATAAAGTTAGTTTCGCAGAAGAAGGTGCTGAAAAATTCTGCCATGCGACAACTGAGGAATTAGTGAACACTTTATGGGCCTTAAAGTAAGGTTAAGTATGTAAACAGAGAATAAAAAATGAGTACTTAATTTCTTAAGGAAGGATAGCAATTTACTAAATGCCATAATTTTTCTTTAGATAATTTAACTGTAAAGGGTAAATTGTAGTTTAGTATGAAATTAATTCTTTTACTTAATTGAATAAATGAACTAATCGTGTAATAAATGAACTTATAGTATTAAATAGTTTATTATTTAAAAAAATACAGTTTACATATATTATTGTACATTTAAATTTTTAAGGGTGCACAGCTTTCGAATAAAATACATAAAGATATAAAACCTTCTAAAGTAAAATATTATTAAAGTCCATTGAGAAATATTATTTTATTAATGTACATTAAAAACAATGAAAGAAAATTATTAAAATTCAGGGTGATTATAATTAAAGTCCTGCTTTCAAAATGCTGTAAAAAAAAACAAAAAAAAAACATCAAATTTCAACTGAAGATACTCGAAGATGGGTTAAACGGTACGGCATAAAAAAAGTTACAAAGTGTATTAATAGATGGCTCTGTGAGCGGCTTAAAAAAAGTGATTTTAGCTACCAGTGATATTTTGAATCGAAATGACAACATATTTGGCATGAGTTGCACATTAAACCAACTGTAGTGTCAATGTGATTGACTTTTTCAGTTTTTTGACGGAAAAAAAAAATGGCTTTCAAGTCAATCAACAATTATGACACTGTTAGTGGACAGCCCGTCCATCACGGCAAGAACATACGAAATTAGATGGGAAAAGTCGGAGGAATTTTTTTTTTTTTATGCCATACAGATTGCCCCTTCTTCAAGTATCTTCAGTTCAATGAAAACTCTGAAATTTCCAACTAAAAAATTGAAATTTGAAAATCAATTAAAAGATCTTGAAAATATTACAGAGCTGAAATATATATTTTATTACATTACATTTCGTATCATGTCACATAAAAATTCCACTTATTTCCATGCTGTTATTTTGTTAGGATTACAAAACAAACAAATTCTTTTTAAAGCGGTTTTCAGTCAGTTTTATGACCTTAAAATCAAGCCTTAAAGCTTATCTAAATAAGGCCTTAAAAAGCAGAAAACTTATTGCGCCGTGAGTAAAAGCATCCAGAAACGGACTTGGAAAATTGGACTGTAAATTCCACTCATAATTACATTTTTATGACCACTGCGCAGGCTGGAATCTGCGAAAGAAATTAGGAGGAGAGCATGGCTGCGAGATAAAGTTAGTTTTCGCAGAAGAAGGTGCTGAAAAATTCTGCCATGCCACAACTGGGGAATTAGTTTGCACTTTATGGCCTAAAATAAGGTTAAGTATGTAAACAGAGAATAAAAAATGAGTAGTTAATTTTTTTAAGGGAGCATAGCAATTTACTTAATGTCGCAATTTTTCTTTAGAAAATGTAACTGTAAAAAAGTATATTGTAGTTTTAACATAGCTATTACTTAATTTAATCTGATACGTGATTTAACAAAATAACTAGTTGAAATTTATATTAAGTTAAAGTATTAAACGGTTAAATTTTTTATTAAAATGTTGTTTACAACAATTGTAGTAGATTTAAAAATTTAAATGAATACAGCTTTCGAATAAAGTACATCTAGATATAAAAATCTATAAATTAAAATATTATAAAGTCCTAGATCATGGCTGCGAGATAAAGTGAGTTTTGGAGGTGTTGAAAAATTCTGCCATGCGACAACTGGGGAATTAGTTAGCACTTTATGGGTCTTAAAGTAAGGTTAAGTATGTAAACAGAGAATAAAAAATGAGTACTTAATTTTTCAAGGATGATAGCAAATTTATTTAATACCAAGATTTTGCTTTAAAAAATTTAACTATTTTATTTAAATTTCTATTTTATTTTAACATAAAATTAATCTAATACGTAATTTAACAAAATAACTAGTTGAATAATATATTAAAGCATTAAATAGTTTAATTTTTTATTAAAATGCAGTTACAACAATTATAGTGAATTTAAAAATTTAAATGAACACAGGTTTCGAATAAAGTACATCTAGATATAAAAACTTATAAAATAAAATATTAGCAAAGTACATTGAGAAATAAAAAATTATTAAAGTACATTAAGAAATACAATGTTATTAAAATATAGTGAAAAATAAAATATTATTAAAATGCATTGAGAAACACAATATTATTAATGTACAGTAATATGCATTGAAAAATAAAATATTATTATAATCTATCGGGAAATACGATATTATTCATGTGCCTTAAAAATACAATAAAAATATAATATTACAAAAGCATATTGAAAAATGCAATAATTTTAAAGTCCATTGAGAAATACGTTATTATCTATGTACATTAAAATTCCTTGAAAAATATAATATTATTAAAGCACATTGAGAAATAAAATATTATTCAGTCAAATTATAAAATATTATAACTCCACTAAAAAATAAATTATTATTAATACATATTAAAATACATTGAAAATAAAGTATCATTAAAATCCATTGAGAAATATAATAATAAAGTATCATTAAAATCCATTGAGAAATATAATAATAAAGTATCATTAAAATACATTTAAAAATAAAGTATTATTAAAGTACATTGATGAATAATTGCATTGCACCTTAAAAATTTAATGAGCTATTATTTTCGAATAAACTACATTGAGAACTAAAAACAATTAAATATTCAAAAAGCACATTACAATTTTTTATGCTTCGACAAGCGACCATAGCAACTTTAAACTGTGGTAAATTGTGACAAAAGAATTAAAATGGTGAATGTACAAAATATGAGAAAGTGATCAGAAATTATAGGATAACACACCTCATGTTTTCTTTTTGTGGTGATATACGATTTAGAATTATCTACAACAGTTATGTGCCCTCACCTGATGACACGGTTTGGTCTGTCGTTATACGGTCACTTTGTGCACACTTTAGGCTAATTAGACATGAGAAGATGGATTATTAATACTGTGCTGTATAACAATGTTGCAAAACATAGAAATAGAATTCACTCTTGGTATTCTTTATGTATACAATAAAATCATGTCGAAACTAAACTCTTTTTACATAACAGACAGTTATGCAAATTAAACTATGTGTGTTGCTTAACTATTCTACTGAAAAAAACCTTTTTTTTTATGTTGTTAATGTTGACAGTAGAAAAAGAATATTCTTTTAATTTTATTCGCAATGCTTTTGTCATAGCGTTTGTACCGCGTCTGCTTTCTGGCAGATTCCGAAAAGGATATGTGTTCTTTTAACGAGGTAGGATTTTTAGTCCTACGCCTAACATTCTACAGCCATATTAGACTGTGACTTACAGTTTAAGGTAGATCCACGCTAAGCTAAACGCTACAACTCCAACCTGTGGCACCGAACACTACAGCCTTAATCATTCGACCATCATATCTCTTACACAATTTACATATTCTCTAAATACCTATTAGGTCTTTTTGTTTCTGAAAGAAATGACAACACCAACGATTTCACGCCTGAATTATGTATGTACAAATATTCACTGGATCCCAAATCAAACGTTATTTACATTTGAACTAATAATTAAATATCTTAGAATATAATTTATATATATATATATATATATATAACTGAATTTTAAAATATTGTTGGTTATGATAAGTCCAGCTGAATAAAATGGAGCATAATATTTGCTTTCTGAATGATTTACAAGAATAATCTTTTAGATTTTAATACCATTTGTGTGAAATAACTGAAACTCAACCACATGATCCAAAACGTAAGATGCAATATTAATATGTCACAAAATCTACGCTTTTTTAAAAGTAAAACAGACTGCTAGGAAGATAGTGATAACATGCGTCACTATTTCCCTTGGACACTAAAAATTCAAATCCGCTGGCGAAAGCTAGTCGGAATGGCTAGCGAGCGGCTAACTATTCGACCATTGAGGCCTTTATCCATTCAATAAAGGCCCAATAATATGAAAACCTATGAACATTTTAAAATTTATGTCTGATATTAAATACTGTGAAAGGTAAAGTATTTACTAATTTTTGTGTATAACTAGAAAGATAGAATACAATAATTATAATTTGTTATTTTTATATTAATTGATTGCGGAATTTAAATTTACTTTTTAAAAATGTTTATTTATTTATTGCTTTGAATTATAAAACAGCTTGAGGTTTATTAATCCATATAAATTAATTAGTACAATGCAATTATAAATATTTACATAAACATTATGTACATTCCCTGAGATAAATTAGTTTAAATTAATTATTTACTTCGAGGAGAAATGAATACATTTAAAAAAAAAAAAAAAAAAAATCGCAAATATTAAATATCACTTTCAGCTAAATAAGTGCTTTTTTTTATTTAAATAAAGAGCAAAAAATATTTAAAAACTTGATTTTCTTCGACGTAGAACTGGAATAAACTGATAGGGCCTCTTATTACAAGTAGTCAAGTTGAAAACCCTACAAAGCGTAGCAGATCCTAAAGCTGCTTTTTCTGTACCGTTATAAACCGGCAAGTCGGAAGGTCTTTCCGTTACCTTAAGGAGGAAATGAGGAAGTGGCAGACTATCTTTATAGTGTCACTCAAGAGTTTTGTTTAAAATTATGGAGGTAAACTATATATCCGTGGCAGCAGGCTGTCTAGAGTGCAGCTTAGATAATGCTGAATCTGCTACATATCTGCCTTTCTTATAATGAATGATCTATGTTGTAATACTTGACACTTGTAAACAACAACAAATACATTGCGCTTATGTAGCATAAGGCGGGACTGAATTTTTCCAGATTATCATTTGCTTGTATTAATATTACTTATCTTTAACAAACACCGGCGAATTCAAAATTGCGAACATTGATAAACATTTTGGAATTAAAATAACTAAGAAATCCTAATATGATCACTTAACTAACCAAACTATTATTACGAAGATAAAGACATTGGACACGCTAATCCGCCATGCACTTATGCCATGAATAATTTATATCAATTCAAGAATGGATATGAATTATTCATGGGAAAAAACTCTCTGTAAAAGATGAAATCAAATATTGAAAAATTATTTCGGTTGCTCTGAAGATAGCACGTTGTGTTTTCAAATCTAAGTAACTTGTTTCCAATCCTGATAAGCGATGCTCACACTTAAAGTTGGGGCGTCGAAATGAGAATCTCCTTAGAATCTCTTACGAATCTCATTTGAATGTTTATTCAAACCTTAGGTACTTCCATGAATTGCTTATTGAAACCTTAGGTTCATCCTTGGATTGTTTATTCAAATGTTAGGTTCCTTCAAATTTTACATTCAAATTTTACGTTCATTCTTTGGATTGTTTAATCAAATCTTAGGTCCATCCTTGGATTGTTAATTGAAATCTTAGGGTCAACCTTGAATTGCATATTCAAACCTCATATTCATCACTGGATTGCTTATTCAAACGTCAGGTCCTTTCTTGGATTATTATTCAAACCTTAGTTCATCCTTGGATTATTTATTCATACGTTACGTTCATCCTTGGATTGCTCTGGAAGGCACTATGAGGACACGGTGTAGCATACGCTGCAATGCACTTTGCATATGTTTCAATGCAGAAATAGTGTATCGTAAGTTGCAACTCTGGATCTGCCAATTTCTACCCTTCTTGTGGCGAATAAAGTAGAATTGTACTAAATTAAGAAAAGTAGAATTGTACAGAATTGTACTAAAAATATAAAATATTTATATATTTATAAATTTTAATTAAGGTCCTTGTCCTATTTTTAATTCATTAGAATTACTTCTGAAGTACAAATTTATCCCACTGGTATCCCTCACATTTAGAAAATTCATTCGAACGATTACCGCCAAAGTTTCTTTAATTAAATCCTATAATCTCAACTTCGGAAGAGATACATCAAGTTTATGCACTTCCATCTCTGACATTTACGATACGAAAGCAATAAAATGAAATTTTTCGGCCTGATAAAGTAATATCGCATCTTGCCTCCTCCTTCCATCAAGAGCTTTCGGTGTCTGATTTACTGCCCACCACCCACAGGGGGGCAATAAATTGTGGGACATAAAACTTCGTGATAAGAAAAGATTCCACCCCTGGGGGGGGGTAAAGAAAGGGTTCGAAGGAAGGTGGGGAGGGATGGATGCTGCCACATTTGATGAATCACAGAGAAAAATGTTCCCTTAAAGCCATAAACGATAGAGACAGAGTCTCCGAGTTGGGCTCTTGCAGTATATTTTTGGCTTCAGGGAATTACGTCTGAAGAAGCAGTTTCAATTGGGTTTATTTGGTTGGAGTCTTTGTCTTTTAAGATTCTTGTGGAATTATTTTGTTTTACCGATAGAAAGGGATGGAAGCGTGTATTTTTAATATAAGGTATATAACAGCGGCTTTTATATATTTTTTTCTTATTATAGGATTGAATTAAAATTTTTTTGTTTATTTAAATCTTAAGTTCATCCTTGGGCTGTTTATACAAACCTTAAGATCATCCTTGCATTGTTTATTCAAACCTTAGGCTCACTTTCGGATTGTTATTCCAAATATAGATTCATACTTGTATTATTTATGCAAAAATTTGGTTTATTCAAACATTAGGTTCCTCTTGGGATTATTTATTCAAACTTTAGATTCATCCTTGGATTGTTATTCTAACCTTAGTTCATCCTTGGATAGTTTATTTAAACTTTAGATTCATCCTTGGATTTTTATTCAGACTTTAGGTTAATTCTTGGGTTGTTATTCAAACATTAGGTTCATCCTTTGAATGTTTATTCAAATCTTAGGTTACTCTTTGTATGAACGATGGTAAGTATGGTATGAACTATGATGTGAAGTACGATATGAATTGATATGATCTATGGTTCAGTGGTGCACTATGAGTACATAGTGTATCGTTCCCTGCAATGCACCATGAATAACTCTTAATCTGTCCCATTTTTACCATTCTTGTGGCGATTAAAGTAGCCAGAAATCCACCAAAAAAAATAAAATAGTAATATATTTATACATTTTTGGTCCTTGTCCTATTTTTAATTTATAACAATTACTTCTAATGTACACATTTAAGCACTGTTTTCACTATATCCTTCGTCATATTTCGAAAATGCATCCGAACGATTACCCACAGAGTTTCTTTAATTGAACCCTATAATCCCAAACTCCGGAAGAGATACATCAAGTTTATACACTTCCATCTCTGACATTTACGATACGAAAGCAACAAGACGAAATCTTTCGGCCTGATAACGCAATATCGCATCTTGCCTCCTTCTTCCATCACGAACTTTCGGTGTCTGATTTACTGCCCACCGCCCACGGGGGGGGGGGGAGGGCAATAAATTGTGGGACATAAAACGTCGTGATAAAAAAGATTCCACCCCTAGGGGGGGACACAGAAAGGGTTCGAAGGCGGGTGGGAGGGATGGATGAGAACCCTGCTTCCACATTTGATAAATCACAGAGAAAAATGTTTCCTTAAAGCTGCAGAACCTCAGAGTTAGGCTGTTGCAGTATATTTTTTTATTCAGGAAATTACGTCTAAAGAAACATTTTCAATTGGTCTTGAGTGGCGATATTGGGTTTGATTGGTTGGATTCTTTGTCTTTGAAGAGTTTTTTTTTTTTGGAAATATTCTTTTCCACAAATCGATGGGATGAAAGCATGTATTTTTAATATAAGGTGTATAAGAGTGTATTGTTATATTTTTTGCTCTTATTTTAGGTTTGAATTAAAATTGGTTTGTTTATTTAAATCTTAAGTTCCTCCTTGTTTTGTTTATTCAACCAATTCCAACTGTTTATTCAAACCATCCTCACTTTTGGATTGTTATTCAAACCTTAGGTTCATATTTGGATTGTTATTTCAACCTTAGATTCCTCCTTGGATTATTTACTCAAACTTTTGGTTTCTCATTGGATTGTGCATTTAAACCTAATGTTACTTCATGGGTTGCTTATCCAAACCCTAGGTTAATCTCTGGATTATTAGTTATTCAAACTTTAGGTACATATTTTTATTATTTATTCAAACCTTATTGTAGTTCAAACATAGGTTCATCCCTGGATCGTTATTCAAAACGTAGGATCATTCTTGGAATGTTATGCAAACATTACGTTCATCTTTGTATGAACTAAAATAAGTATGGCCTGATATGAAGTAAGGTCTCAATTGTTATTATGTAAGGTCTAGTGGTGCAGTATGAGGACATAGTGTATCATACCCTGCAATGCACCTTGAGTAACTCTCAATCTACCACATTTTTCCCATTCTAGCGGCAAATAAAGTAGAAAGAAATGTACCAAAAAAATAAAAAAAAATATAGAATTATAATATTTTTATAAATTTTAGTTTCATTGTCCCATTTTTAATTAATAGCAATTACTTCTGATGTACAAATTTATCCTGTTGGTTTCCCTCACATTTCGGAAATTCTTCCGAACATTTTCCCCCAAAGTTTCTTTAATTGAAGCCTATAATCCCAAACTCCGGAAGAGATACATCACGTTTATACACTTGCATTTCTGACATTTACGATACGAAAGCAGCAAAACGAAATTTTTCGGCCTGATAAAGCAATATCGCGTCTTGCCTCCTCCTTCCATCAAGAACTTTCGGTGCCTGATTTACTGCCCACCGCTCAGGGGGGGGACATAAATTGTGGGACATAAAACTTCGTGATAAGAAAAGATTCCACCCCTGGGAGAGGGAGGAGAAAGGTATTCGAAGGCGGGTGGGAGGGATGGATGAGAACCCTGCTGCCACATTTGATAAATCACGGAGAAAAAGGTTTCCTTAAAGCCATAAAGGATACAGACAGAGACTCCGAGTTGGTCTCCTGCAGTATATTTTTGGCTTCAGGGCATTACATCTGAAAAAGCAGTTCCAATTGGCTTTGAGTGGCGGTGTTGGGTTTGATTGGTTGGATTCTTTGTCTTTGAAGGTTCTTTTTAGAAATGTTTTTTTCTACAGATCGAAAAGGATGAAAGAGTGTATTTTTAACACAGGGTATATAAGAGTGGCTTTTATATTTTTTTTTGTTCTTATTATAGAATTGGATTAAAATAGGATTGTTTATACGAAACCTTAAGTTAATCCTTGGATTGTTTATTGAAACTGTAGGCTCACTTTCGGATTGGTATTCCAACCATAGATTCTTCCTTGAATTATTTATTCAAACCTTTGGTTTCTACTTGGATTGTTTATTCAAACCATAGATTCTGCTTGGATTGTTAATTCAAACCTTAGGTTCATACTTGGATTGTATAACCAACCTTAGGTTCATCCTTTGATTGTTTATTAAAATCTTAGGTTCATCTTTGTATGAACTATGGTAAGTATGGTATGAACTTTGATATGAAGTACGATATGATTTGATAGGATGTAAGCTTCAGTGGTGCACTATGAGGACATAGTGTATCATAATCTACAATTACCCTGAGTAACTCTGAATCTGTTATATTTCAATCATTCTTGTAGCGAATAAAATAGCCAGAATACCATAAAAAAATATATAAAATATTTATATATTTATACATGTTATGACGTTGCGACAATTTTAATTCATAACAATTATTTCAGATGTACAAATTTATCCCACTGGTTTCGGCTTCTATACCTTTCCCTATATTTCGAAAATTCATCTAAACGATTACCCTCAAAGTTTCTTTAATTGAAACCCTATATTTCAAACCTCAGTTTAGATTATTAGTTTAGTTTCAGTTTAATCAAACCATAGGTTTAATCCTTGGAATCTTTATTCACATCTTACATTCATCCTGGTTTTTTTTTTCATTTAAACCTTAAGTTCATTATTGAATTGCTCAGTGTGAGCTGTGAGGTATCATATCCTACAATTCACCCTGAGTAATTCTGAATATCCCCATTTCTAACACTCTTTTGGTGACAAAATAGCCAGAAATTCAACAAAAATAAAAAATATATATATAAAATATTAATATATTTATAAATTTTATGGTCTTTCACCTATTTTTAATTCATAACAATTACTATTGAAATACAAATTTATCCCTTTGATATCCTTCACATTTCTAAAATTCATATGAGAGATTACCCCCCAAAGTTTCTTTAATTGAACCCTATATTCCCCAACTCCGGAAGAGATACATCAAGTTTATACACCTCCATCTCTGGCATTTATGATACGAAAGCAACAAAACGAAAATTTTTCGGCCTGATAAAGCAATATCGCATCTTGCCTCCTCCTTCCATCAAGAGCTTTCGGTGTCTGATTTACTGCCCACCACCCACAGGGGGGCAATAAATTGTGGGACATAAAAGGTCGTGATAAGAAAAGATTCCACCCCTGGGGGTAAAGAAAGGGTTCGAAGGAAGGTGGGGAGGGATGGATGCTGCCACATTTGATGAATCACAGAGAAAAATGTTCCCTTAAAGCCATAAAGGATAGAGACAGAGTCTCCGAGTTGGGCTCTTGCAGTATATTTTTGGCTTCAGGGAATTACGTTTGAAGAAGCAGTTTCAATTGGGTTTGTTTGGGAGTCTGTGTCTTTTAAGATTCTTGTGGAAATATTTTGTTTTACCGATAGAAAGGGATGGAAGCGTGTATTTTTAATATAAGGTATATAAGAGCGGTTTTTATATTTTTTTTCTTATTATAGAATTGAATTAAATTTTTTTTGTTTATTTAAATCCTTGTTCATGCTTGCATTGTTTATTCAAACCTTAGGCTCACTTTCGGATTGTCATTCCAAATATAGATTCATATTCGTATTATTTATGTAAAACGTTGGTTTCTCCTTAGATTGTATATTCAAACATTAGGTTCCTCTTGGGATTATTTATTCAAACTTTAGATTCATCCTTGGATTGTTATTCTAACCTTAGATTCATCCTTGGATAGTTTATTTAAACTTTAGATTCATCCTTGGATTTTTATTCAGACTTTAGGTTAATTCTTGGGTTGTTATTCAAACATTAGGTTCATCCTTTGAAAGTTTATTCAAATCTTAGGTTACTCTTTGTATGAACGATGGTAAGTAGGGTATGAACTATGATGTGAAGTACGATATGAATTGATATGATCTATGGTTCAGTGGTGCACTATGAGTACATAGTGTATCGTTCCCTGCAATGCACCATGAATAACTCTTAATCTGTTCCATTTTTACCATTCTTGTGGCGAATAAAGTAGCCAGAAATCCACCAAAAAATATAAAATAATAATATATTTATAAATTTTTTGGTCCTTGTCCTATTTTTAATTTATAACAATTACTTCTAATGTATAAATTTATAGCACTGGTTTCACTATATCCTTCGTCACATTTCGAAAACTCATCCGAACGATTACCCCCAGAGTTTCTTTAATTGAACCCTATAATCCCAAACTCCGGAAGAGATACATCAAGTTTATACACTTCCATCACTGACATTTACGATACGAAAGCAACAAGACGAAATCTTTCGGCCTGATAACGCATTATCGCATCTTGCCTCCTTCTTCCATGACTTTCTTTCGGTGTCTGATTTACTGCCCACCGCCCACGGAGGAGGGTAGGGCAATAAATTGTGGGACATAAAACGTCGTGATAAAAAAAGATTTCACCCCTAGGGGGGAACACAGAAAGGGTTCGAAGGCGGGTGGGAGGGATGGATGAGAACACTGCTTCCACATTTGATAAATCACAGAGAAAAATGTTTCCTTAAAGCCGCAGAACCTCAGAGTTAGGCTGTTGCAGTATATTTTTGCTTCAGGGAATTACGTCTAAAGAAACATTTCCAATTGGTCTTGAGTGGTGGTATTGGGTTTGATTGGTTGGATTCTTTGTCTTTGAAGAGTTTTTTTTTTTTTTTTTTTTGGAAATATTCTTTTCCACAGATTGAAAGGGATGAAAGCATGTATTTTTAATATAAGGTGTATAAGAGTGTATTGTTATATTTTTTGCACTTATTTTAGGTTTGAATTAAAATTGGTTGGTTTATTTAAATCTTAAGTTCCTCCTTGGATTGTTTATTCAACCAATTCCAACTGTTTATTCAAACCATCCTCACGTTTGGATTGTTATTCAAATCTTAGGTTCATATTTGGATTGTTATTCAAACCTTAGGTTCATATTTGGATTGTTATTTCAACCTTAGATTCCTCCTTGCATTATTTACTCAAACTTTTGGTTTCTCATTGGATTGTGTATTTAAACCTTATGTTACTTCTTGGGTTGCTTATCCAAACCCTAGGTTCATCTCTGGATTATTTATTCAAACTTTATTTACATATTTTTATTATTTATTCAAACCTTATTGTATTTCAAACTTAGGTTCATCCCTGGATCGTTATTCAAAACTTAGGATCATTCTCGGATTGTTATGCAAACATTACGTTCATCTTTGTATGAACTAAAATAAGTATGGTATGATAGGAAGTAAGGACTGAATTGTTATGATGTATGGTCTAGCGGTGCAGTATGAGGACATAGTGTATCATACCCTGCAATGCACATTGAGCAACTCTCAATCTAACACATTTTTCCCATTCTAGCGGCAAATAAAGTAGAAAGAAATGCGCCAAAAAAATTAAAAAAAATATAGAATAATAATATTTTTATAAATTTTATTTTCTTTGTCCCATTTTTAATTCATAGCAATTACTTCTGATGTACAAATTTATCCTGTTGATTTCCCTCACATTTCGAAAATTCTTTCGAACATTTTCCCCCAAAGTTTCTTTGATTGAAGCCTATAATCCCAAACTCCGGAAGAGATACATCAAGTTTATACACTTCCATCTCTGACATTTACGATACGAAAGCAACATAACGGAATTATTCGTCCTGATAAAGCAATATCGCGTCTTGCCTCCTCCTTCCATCAAGAACTTTCGGTGCCTGATTTACTGCCCACCGCTCAGGGGGGGGGGACATAAATTGTGGGACATAAAACGTCGTGATAAGAAAAGATTCCACCCCTGGGAGAGGGGGGAGAAAGGTATTCGAAGGCGGGTCGGAGGGATGGATGAGAACCCTGCTGCCACATTTGATAAATCACGGATAAAAATGTTTCCTTAAAGCCGTAAAGGATACAGACAGAGCCTCCGAGTTGGTCTCCTGCAGTATATTTTTGGCTTCAGGGCATTACATCTGAAGAAGCAGTTCCAATTGGCTTTGAGTGGCGGTGTTGGGTTTGATTGGTTGGATTCTTTGTCTTTGAAGGTTCTTTTTAGAATTTTTTTTTCCTACAGATCGAAAAGGATGAAAGAGTGTATTTTTAGCATAGGGTATATAAGAGTGGCTTTTATATATTTTTTTGTCCTTATTATAGAATTGGATTAAAATAGGATTGTTTATACGAACCTTAAGTGAATCCTTGGATTGTTTACTGAAACTCTAGGCTCACTTTCGGATTGTTATTCCAACCATAGATTCTTCCTTGTATTATTTATTCAAACCTTTGGTTTCGCCTTGGATTGTTTATTCAAACCATAGATTCTCCTTGGATTGTTAATTCAAACCTTAGGCTCATACTTGGATTGTATAACCGACCTTAGGTTCATCCTTTGATTGTTTATTAAACTCCTAGGTTCATCTTAGTATTATATTGATTATTATGAACTTTGATGTGAAGTACGATATGCATTGATAGGATATAAGCTTCAGTGGTGCACTGTGAGGACATAGTGTATCATAACCTACAATTACCATGAGTAACTCTGAATCTGTCATATTTCAATCATTCTTGTAGCGAATAAAATAGCCAGAATACCATAAAAAAATATATAAAATATTTATATATTTATACATGTTATGACGTTGCGACAATTTTAATTCATAACAATTATTTCAGATGTACAAATTTATCCCACTGGTTATCCCTATACCTTTCCCTATATTTCGGAAATTCATCTAAACGATTACCCTCACAGTGTCTTTAATTGAAAACTATATTTCAAACCTTAGTTTAGATTATTAGTTTAGTTTCAGTTTAATCAAACCATAGGTTTAACCTTGAATTGCTTATTCACATCTTACATTCATCCTGGTTTTTTTTTTCATTTAAACCTTAAGTTCATTATTGAATTGCTCAGTGTGAGCTGTGAGGTATCATATCCTACAATTCACCCTGAGTAATTCTGAATATCCCCATTTCTAACACTCTTTTGGTGACAAAATAGCCAGAAATTCAACAAAAATAAAAAATATATATATAAAATATTATTATATTTATAAATTTTATGGTCTTTCACCTATTTTTCATTCATAACAAGTACTATTGAAGTACAAATTTATTCCACTGATATCCTTCACATTTCTAAAATTCATATGAGCGATTACCCCCCAAAGTTTCTTTAATTGAACCCTATATTCCCCAACTCCGGAAGAGATACATCAAGTTTATACACTTCCATCTCTGACATTTACGATACGAAAGCAACAAAACGAAAATTTTTGGCCTGATAAAGCAATATCGCATCTTGCCTCCTCCTTCCATCAAGAGCTTTCGGTGTCTGATTTACTGCCCACCGCCCAAGATGGGGGGGGGGCAATAAATTGTGGGACATAAAACGTCATGATAAGAAAAGATTCCACCCCTGGGGGGAAAGAAAGGGTTCGAAGGAAAGGTGGGGAGGGATGGATGCTGCCATATTTGATAAATCACAGAGAAAAATGTTTCCTTAAATCCATTAAGGATAGAGACAGAGCCTCCGAGTTATTCTCCTGCAGTGCATTTTTTGCTTCAGGGAATTACATCTGAAGAAGCATTTCCAATTGGCTTCGAGTGGCGGTGTTGGGTTCGATTGGTTGGATTCTTTGTCTTTGAAGACTTTCTGGAAATATTTTTTCTACAGATCGAAAGGGATGAAAGCGTGTATTTTTAATATAATGTATATAGGAGGTGAGTATTATATTTTTTTGTTATTATAGAATTGGATTAAAATATTGTTTATACGAACCTTAAGTTCATCCTTGGATTGTTTAGTCAAATCTTAGGTTCAACTTTGGATTATTGATTCAAACTTTAGGCTCATTTTGGGCCTGAATGGCCGAGTGGCTAGCGCTCTGGCGCTCGGTACCGTAGGTTTCGGGTTCGAATCCCGGCGGTGCCATGGATGTTTGTATTGGTTCGGAATCCACTTTAAACCGTAGGTTCCGGTCATAAGAGGATCGTAGAGTGTTGCGGGGGCATTGTTACTCCGCGTCCGTATCTTCAAGTGACACGCGCCCCCTGGGTAATGCAAAATGAGTAACGTCTATGCAGCGCTTGCCTTAAGGCATCCAAGACGAAGCTGTCTAAGTGTTTGCCAGCTGCATTTGCAACAACAGCTTTAGGCTCATTTTTGGATTGTTATTCAAACCTTATGTCCGTGCTTGAAATTTTATCCAAACCATAGATTCATTCTTGGATTGCATATTCAAGCCTTAGGTTCAACTTTGAATTATTTATTTAAACTTTAGATTCATCATTAGATTGGTAATTCGTATCTTAGGCTCAGATTTGGATTGTTATTCTAACCTTATATTCATCCTTGGATAGTTTATTCAAACTTTAGGTTCATCCATGGATTTTTATTCAGACCTTAGTTTAATTCTTGGGTTGTTATTCAAATCTTAGGTTCATCTTTGTATGAACTATGTTAAGTATGGTATGAACTACAATATGAATTGGTATGATCTAAGGTTGTGCAGTGGTGCACTATGTGGGAATTCTTGTGAAGAATAAAGTCGGCACAATTCCACCAAAAAAATATTAATGTGTTTATTAAGTTTTGTGGTTCTAGTGGTATTTTTAACTCATAACAATTACTTCTGATGTACAAATTTATACCACTGATTTCGGCTTCCACCCTTCCACACATTTCGAAAATTCATCTAAACGATTATCTCAAAAGTTTCTTTAATTGAACCCTATATTTCAAACCTCAGTTTAGTTTATTAGTTTAATTTCAGTCTATTCAACCCTTAGATTCATCCTTGGAATCTTTATTCAAAATTTAGGTTTCATATTTGGATTATTAATTCAAACCTTTCGTTCCTCCTGTACACTATGTGGACATAGTGCTCTACATAGCACTCTAATTAACACTGAATCTGCCAGATTTTAACTATTCTTGTAGAGAATAAAGCAGTCAGAATTGCACACAAAATATAAAATTATATTTATAAATTTTATGTTCTTCTTTATATTTTTAATATATAACAATTACTTCTGATGTACAAATTTTTCCCATTGGTTTCCCTCACATTTCGAAAATTCATCCGAACGATTACCCCCAAAGTTTCTTTAATTGAAGCCTATAATCCGAAACTCCGGAAGAGATACATCACGTTTATACACCTCCATCTCTGACATTTACGATACGAAAGCAACAAAACGAAATTTTTCGGCCTGATAAAGCAATATCGCATCTTGCCTCCTCCTTCCATCAAGAGCTTTCGGTGTCTGATTTACTGCCCACCGCCACAGGGGGGCAATAAATTGTGGGACATAAAACTTCGTGATAAGAAAAGATTCTACCCCTGGGGGTAAAGAAAGGGTTCGAAGAAGGGGTGGGGATGGATGAGAACCCTGCTGCCACATTTGATAAAGCACAGAGAAAAATGTTTCCTTAAAGCCATTAAGGATAGAGATAGAACCTCCGAGTTGGGCTCTTGCAGTATATTTTTGGCTTCAGGGAATTACTTCTGAAGAGGCATTTCCAATTGGCTTTGAGTGGCGGTGTTGGGTTTGATTGGTTGGATTCTTTGTCTTTGAAGACTTATATTGGAAATATTTCTTTTTATCGATCGAAGGGCTGGAAGTATATATTTTTAATATGTTGTATATAGGAGGGGATTGTTATATTTTTCGAAATTATAGAATTGGATTAAAATAGGATTGTTTATACGAACCTTAAGTTCATCCTTGGATTGTTTATTCAAACATTACGATCACGCTCATTTTTGGACTGTTATCCAAACCTTAGTTTCATATTTGGATTGTTCTTCTAACCTTAGATTGCTCCTTAAATTATTATTAATGCAAACCTTACTTTCCTTCTTGGATTGATAATTCAAACTTTATATTTATCCTTGGTTTGTTCATTCATGTCTTAGGTTCATATTTGGATTGTTATTCTAACCTTAGATTCATCCTTGGATAGTTTAGTCAAACTTTAGATTAATCCTTGGATTTGTATTTAGACTTTATTTTCATGCTTGGGTTGTTATTCAAATATTAGGTTCATCCTTGATTGTTTATTCAAATCTTAGGTTCATCTTTGTATGGAATATGTTAGGTAGGGTATAAACTATCATATGAAGTACGATATGATCTAAGATTCAGTAGTGCACTATGAGAACATATTGTATCACACCTTACAATTCACTCTGGTTAACTCTAAATCTGCCACATTTCTACTATTCTTGTGATGAATAAAGTAGTCAGAAGTGTGCCAAAAATATAAAATTTATTTATAAATTTTATGGTAATAGTGATATTTTTAATTCATAACAATTACTTCTGATGTACAAATTTTTCCCATTGGTTTCCCTCACATTTCGAAAATTACACCCAACAATTACACCCAAAGTTTCTTTAAGTGAAGCCTATAATCCCAAACTCCGGAAGAGATACATCAAGTTTATACACTTCCATCTCTGACATTTACGATACGAAAGCAACAAAACGAAATTTTTCGGCCTGATAAAGCAATATCGCATCTTGCGTCCTTCTTCCATCACGAACTTTAGGTTTTCTGATTTACTGCCCACCGCCCATGGGGGGATAGGGGGAGGGCAATAAATTGTGTGACATAAAACGTCGCGATAAGAAAAGATTCCACCCCTGGGGGGGGAAGAAAGGGTTCGAAGAAGGGGAGTGGATGGATGAGAACCCTGCTGCCACATTTGAAAACTCACAGAGAAAAATGAATCCTTAAAGCCATAAAGGATAGAGACAGAGCCTCCGACTTGGGCCCTTGCAGTATATTTTTGGCTTCAGGGAATTACGTCTGAAGAAGCATTTCCAATTGGCTTTGAGTGGCGGTGTTGGATTGGATTGGTTGGATTCTTTGTCTTTGAAGACTTTTTGAAAATATTTTTTCAACAGATCGAAAGGGATGAAAGCCTGTATTTTTAATATAATGTATATAGGAGGTGATTGTTGTACTTTTTTATTATAGAATTGGATTAAATTATTGTTTATACGAACCTTAAGTTCATCCTTGTATTGTTTATTCAATCCTTTCAATCACACTTGGATTGTATATTCAAACAATAGGTTCATCTTAGGATTGTTATTCTAACCTTAGATTCTTTATTGGATTGTTAATTCATATCTTAGGTTCAGATTTGGATTGTTATTCTAATCTTATATTCATCCTTGGATAGTTTATTCAAACTTTAGTTTCATGCATGGATTTTTATTCAAACCTTAGTTTAATTCTTGGGTTGTTATTCAAATCTTAGATTCATCTTTGTATGAACTATGTTAAGTATGGTATGAACTACGATATGAATTGGTATGATCTAAGGTTGTGCAGTGGTGCACTATTTAGTGTACAATTCTTGATTAACTCTGAAGATTATTGTGTAGAATAAAGTAGTCAGAAGTGCACCAAAAATATAAAAATTTAATTTTAAATTTTATGGTCCTAGTGATATTTTTAATTCATAACAGTTAATTCTGATGTACAAATTTATCCCACAGGTTTCCTTTATATTTCGAAAATTTCGTCTGAACAATTACACCCAAAGTTTCTTTAATTGAAGCCTATAATCCCAAACTCCGGAAGAGATACATCAAGTTTATACACTTCCATCTCTGACATTTACGATACGAAAGCAACAAAACGAAATTTTTCGGCCTGATAAAGCAATATCGCGTCTTGCCTCCTCCTTCCATCACAAACTTTCGGTGTCTGATTTACTGCCAACGCCCATGGGGGACGGGGGAAGGGCAATAAGTTGTGGGACATAAAACGTCGTGATAGAAAAGATTCCACCCCTGAGGGACGAGAAAGGGTTCGAAGGAGTGGTGGGGATGGATGAGAACCCTGCTGCCACATTTGATAAATCACAGAGAAAAATGTTTCCTTAAAGCCATAAAGGATAGAGTCAGAGCCTCCGAGTCGGGCCCTTGCAGTGTATTTTTGGCTTCAGGGAATTATTTCTGAAGTAACAGTTCCAATTGGCTTTGAGTGGCGGTGTTGGGTTTGATTGGTTGGATTCTTTGTCTTTGAAGATTCTTTTGGAAATAGTTTTTTATACAGATCTAAAGGCATGAAAGTGTGTATTTTTAATATAAGGTACATATGAATGGCTTTTATATTTTTTTGTTATTATAGAATTGGATTAAAATATTAATTTTTATAAGAACATTAAGTTCTTTCTTGGATTGCTTATTCAAATCTTACGATCGCGCTTGAATTTTGTTTTCAAACCTTAGGCTTAATTTTTGGATTGTTATTCAAACGTTAGGTTCATATTTGGATTTTTGTATACAAACTTTAGATTCATCCTTGGATTGTTAATTCATATGTTTGATTCATATTTGGATTGTTATTCTAACCTTAGATTCATCTTTGTATAGTTTATTCAAACTTTAGATTCTTCCTTGTATTTTTATTCAGACCTTAGGTTAATACTATTCTTGTTATTCAAACATTAGGTTCATCTTTTGATTGTTTATTCAAATCTTCGGTTCATGAACTATGTTGTATGAACTATGGTAAGTATGGAATGAACTACCATATGAATTGGTATGATCTAAGGTTCAGTGGGGCACTAAGAGGACATAGTGTATAGTTCCCTGCAATGCACCATGAATAAATTTGCATCTATCATATTTCTACTATTCTTGTTCCGAATAAAATAGCCAGAATTCCATCAAAATTATAATATAAAATATTTATTTATTTATACATTTTATTGTGCTTGATATATTTTTAATTCATAACAATTACTTCTGATGTACAAATTTATACCACTGGTTTCATTATATCCTTCTACATATTTCGGAAATTGATCTGAACGATTACTCCCAAAGTTTCTTTAATTGAACCCTATATTTGAAACTTTAGTTTAGTTTATTAGTTTAGTTTCAGTCTATTCAACCCTTATATTCATCCTTGGTTTGTTCATTCTATCCTTAGGTTCATCCTTGGATTCTTTATTCAAATCTTAGGTTTATCTTTGGATTACTATTCCAATCATACATTCTTCCTTGGATTGCATACGCAAACCTTAGGTTACTCCTTGGAATTTTTATTCATACCTTAGGTTTAATTAGATTAGAATGTTTATTCAAACCTTAGGTTTCATATTTGGATTGTTAATTCAAACCTTAGGTCCATCCTGTACACTATGATGACATAATGTAACATACCCTACAATTCACTCTGCTTAACTCTGAATCTGCCACATTTCTACTGTTCTTGTGGCGAATAAAATAGCCTGTATTCCACCGAAAATAAAAAATAAAAACATAAACTTTCAGTACTATATTTATTAATTTTATGGTATTTGACATGACTTAAAAATAAATGATTTAAAATGATTAAAAAATTTTTATGATTTAAAAATAAATTATTTCAATTATTTTTAATGTACAAATTTATACCACTGGTATCCGTTTCAAAAATTCATCAGAATGTTTCTTTAATTGAACCCTATAATCCCAAACTCCGGAAGAGATACATCAAGTTTATACACTTCCATCTCTGACATTTACGATACGAAAGCAACAAGACGAAATCATTCGGCCTGATAAAGCAATATCGCGTCCAGCCTCCTTCTTCCATCGCGAACTTTCGTTGTCTGATTTACTGCCCACCCTACGCTCACGGGGGGTAGGGCAATAAATTGTGGGACATAAAACGTCGTGATAAGAAAAGATTTCACCCCTGGGGGGGAAGAAAGGATTCGAAGGAAGGGGGATGGATGCTGCCACATTTGATAAATCACAGAGAAAAATGTTTCCTTAAAGCCATAAAGGATAGAGACAGAGCCTCTTAGTTGGGATCTTGCAGTGTATTTTTGGCTTCAGGGAATTACGTCTGAAGAAGCAGTTCCAATTGGCTTTGAGTGGCGGTGTCGGGTTTGATTGGTTGGATTCTTTGTCTTTAAAGACTCTTCTAGAAGAAAATTTTCTACCGATCGAAATGGATGAAATCGTGTATTTTTAATATAAGGTATATAGAAAGGGATTGTTATATTTTTTTGTTCGTATAGAAACTTCCAATTGAAATCAATTCACAATAGAGATATTGAAATGTTTGTGACAATGAAATGTCCTTTTTTTCTGCATTAGTATTCTAATAATTTTTTGTAGTTGGCATGTTAAATTGCACATATTGCACACCGGATGGATTTACTTCGGTTTGATAGAACTAAACACTTTTGTTTTGTCAGATGAAGAATTGAGCCATTTATTTTTTAAAGTGGTGTTAGTGCATTTTTTACAAACTGTTAGTTAAGGATAACAATGAATCTAATATGGTAGGATGTTTTTATCTATTATTGTTCCTCAAAAAAGGATCCACCACAATTTGGTCAATAGGAATTTAAGCAGATAATGAAATTACAAATATAATTACTTTGAAACTGGGGAAAGTTCACTTTCAGCAACGATGACACAACCCTGCATATTAAAGGGCTATTTAAACAATTCTGTTCATCCTGCCTACATCTACTCAATATGTAAGCACGATGGCAAAAGTAGTTTAAGTTTCTAAGTCGGTACTGTCTGAATACATAGCACCGAACAACCTAGCCGGTGGCTCTGTAAAACAAAAGAGGATTATTATCTTCTCATCTTCATTAGTACATTGTAGCACATCAAAATTATTCTTCTCCAAGAATAAAGCTGGATTCACCACATAATATATTTTTGTAACAATGGAGAATACAACACCATTCCATTGTGAAATTGAAAGCTATGGTTAGCATATCCTCACCTGAGCCAAAAGCAGCGAGATATTTGAAGATACTGCTGCTGGTATGAACTTATGATTTCTGCTTGATGCGAGTTTTAACATTCAGACATTTAATCCATACTACTGGTGGTATAAAATAGGCTGTAGCATGTTGGATGTCAGGGAACGATGCTGTTTTGTAAGCTCAGGGTTGTCTCTTAATTACCTATTCGTGCTTTAATTCCTGCACGCTGATCCTCAACAGTCTACTTTTCACCAATGATATTTCTGAAACTGCCATAATAGCCAGCGTCATTGCTCAGGAATATCTATACGGAACATGTGGCTATTGGTAGATATTACCAGCCAGATTCAAAAAGACTTGGTGATGCAACTACGTTAAAAATAGTCCAAATAGATCTTAACCAAAGTTATAATGGCTTTATCAGTTATGTCTTCAGTGAACTACAACATGGAAGAAGAAATGATTAAATATCTCGAAATTGATGCTAATTGCTCAATGGAAATGGCATTTTATCCAAAGTGAGAATTTTATCAATTGCCATTTCGGATGTAAATGAACCGGTATGTGAGAAATTAAATTAATTAATTTAAAATTTAATTAAATAATTATTTAATACTTGTAAAAAATTTAATTGATATATTTAAATTAATTAATTAATTAATTAATTAATAAATTAATTTCAAATTAAACAATAATTTTTTTTATTGGGTATTCATTTTTATTTTACAAAAAATAATATTTTCAGAAATATTAAAATAATTCTATACAAATATTTTTATAAATATTAGAAAATATTTATGAAATTCATATTTAAAATTATATTACTAATTTTATGTTATCAAAATATTATCATTGTTTTATATAAATTGTATTTTTATAAGATTTATAAAAATTACATTACTTTTTTTTTTTTTTTACTTTTTTGTTATGTAGTAATAAAATATGTATTATTTTCTCTATACCCGTCCTTTATGCTTCAGATTTTAGACCTCTATGACTTTATTTCAATTGAAATATTTCTCCGTAACTATACAAGTAGGAAGGAAAATATGTCTGTCAAATATTATAGAAAAATGTATCTGATACAATACAAAGGAAACGCAGACAACTATATCACTTACTCGAAATATAATATTAAAGATATTTTTCTGTATGGCACATGATTTCCTATCTAGTAGCCTTTTCCATTCTCAGAAATATGAAACCTTGTAAAAGTTTATTAAATTTCAAGCACCCAAAAAATTTAATAATGTATTGAGTATATTTATTTTACAGACATCTCTATATATTCGCAACGATAAAATAAATATTTCCTATATTTCTTAAAACATTGAAACGTCAAAAATATATCCAAAATGTTTCTACAAACACTTAAATTTTAAATTGATATTGTGGGTAGTAGTTACAGATACATAAATATAATCTTTAGCTAATATGGTTTTCTATATAGAAAATTTCAGAAATTCGGCTTGTTATTTTATATTGACGAATGAAAACATTGGCCAATCTTTTCATAGTTTAATCAAAATTATGTCAGAATCATTCGTATCAAATATGAAGTTCATGTTTCTGAAATATATATGGTAATTACCTTAAAACTATATATAAATAATTAGAAGCTACATTCTACTGAAAATAATTTCACGATTGATGTTTGGGTGATATTTGATCTAATCACCAGGTGCACAATCATTTTTTGGATGCTAACATAAACACTAACACTAACACAAACATTAGTCATAATATCCCAACTCTTAAAGAAAGGGCTTACTATGAAATGTTCAATATTTCAAAATATTTCTAATTATTAAACTATCTTATATTATTAAAAATAATATTTCTGGGCTTTCCGAATGCTTTGCTCAATCCTTTAGTCAATTCCTTCTTTTTGTTTTCACTATATTACAGAAAGTAAGATTTTTTTAAGTTTATCTGGCGCCATTTATTTGTAAATACATGCAACTTAAATCTACAAAAAAACTAAAATTAATTAGTTAAATTTAATTACTGAATTAATAATTAAAAAAAACTGTATTAACATAGAGTGTCATCCACTACAAGTTCATAAAAAACGTATTAGAACTCGAGTGGAAGAATAAAAAGTGTTGATTGAACATTTGAACAAGATATATATAGAGAGAGTGCGAGTTAATAGAAGGAATTGAATAAAGTAAATTGAAAAAAACGCCACTTAAATATTTTTAAAAAATTATTAAGACATTATAATAAATGGATAAAATGAATTTTCGGCTGGTTAAATTATATTATCCGAATAATATATATGATAGTTAATAAAAATACTTAATATATTTAATCTAATAATTATTATTAATAATAATGTATATAATTAAAATAATGAAATAATTATAATAGTAAAAACGAAATTGTTAATTATAAAATAATTCAATCAATTAAATTGTGAATGAATGAAATTGAGGA
The DNA here is from genome assembly GCA_021605075.1 of Caerostris darwini. Classification (NCBI taxonomy): domain Eukaryota; kingdom Metazoa; phylum Arthropoda; class Arachnida; order Araneae; family Araneidae; genus Caerostris; species Caerostris darwini. The sequence continues at coordinate 760,700 of BPLQ01002015.1, forward strand.
AACGTATTATCGATAAAATATTACTTAGCATTGTTCACATTCGAGCAGATAAAACTGAATTATTCCTTAAAAATAGGTTATCTTTGAAGGCATAACATGAATGTCATTAATAAATAAATTATTATTTATTCCTATTTTAAAATCTGTTTTGAAAATAGGTTAAGCCATAAAATTCCCAGAAAAATGTATTATCTTTCAACGAATAAATTAGTTAAAAATTCGAAAATAGGAAATAATCAATTAAATAAGAAATGTCATTAAAAATAATGACTATAAGTACTTATTTTAGAAAAACTCCCAAAAACAATTCTTAAATATGACTTTTTCCCAAAGACATAAATGACCTTAAATAAACGTAATCTCCATACTATTAATCATTTATTATTGTAAATTTCTATTCTATCATCATTTATCTTTATTTTTAACAGAAAAAAAGGAAAAAGTATTAGTTTAGAAATCGCATATTTATTTTTATCTCCTCGTTATTTCTTGAAGAAAAAAAAACTCTTTGAAATAGGCTTTAAAGATTTTCGATTTCTCGATGTGCAATACGACTGAAAATTCTAGCTTTTTAAGTTTTCGTAAACAGTTGTTAAATCTTTAGTTTTTACCTTTCACTTTAAAATAATGAATAGATTTCAGCTTGCTGTTTATTTCTATTTTTTTTTTCTTTCTAGAAATTCAAACGAAATAAATAAATATCTTTAAAAGTTTAAATAAGAACAATTGTAATTTCGAACGAAAATAAAAAAGTTACTTAATAATCGTCAAACACGAATGGCATTAGGAAGAACAATAATGATTTTTTTTTTCTCTTTCTTCTTTAATTTGTAAAATTGAAATCTATTATAATTATTTTTTTTATTTGCTTTGATTCTATAAATCAATAACAATTCTGAATATTATTTTTATTGTATATCATTAAATAAATCATTTATAATTCGCGTCTTCATCAACTATGCTAGTTTCAAATCCAAGATATATATATATATGCTGTCCATTAACAAAAGCACATGAAGGCAGACTTCAAATATTTGAAAGAGAAATACTTCAAAAAATCTTTGGTCCAGTTAGAGGGAATGACAGATGGCTAATATTGTTTAACCAAAAAAACTATAGAAAATACAAACAAAACCTGGCATACGTTGTCCTGCAAAAAAAAAAAAAAAAAAAAAAAAGAATATGAGAAACTTACATATCGAGAATATATTCTACATGATCAAATATATGTGCACACTAATTTTCATGCATATCGTTTGAGAGATATATAAGATGAAACGCTGCAGCACCACCTGGTGGAAAGCAACAATAAAGTGGATAGAGAGAACCTATTTTCCTTACCCGAACACATATTATTACCAATTTTCCTAACAATTGGTGTAAAAGTATAGAAGTTAATTTAGTGCAACACCATCTGGTGGCAGCTTACAGCAAAGGGGATAGCATAAACTTATTTTTTGCCAACCACACAAAAAAATTTCATCAAAACTGCTTAAGCCGTTTAAGAGAAATTCAGTGACAAACACACGTAAGGAAGAATCCAATTTCAGCGCCACCTACCGGATCCAATTGTATATCTAAACCATTCAGGGACAAATACGCAAAATTTTTTTTATCAAAATCGGGCCAGCCGCTTAGAAGGAGTTCATTCAAAAACACATGTACAGAAAAATTTTATTCAGTTCCTTCTATTAGCTCACACTCTCCTTATATATATCTTGTTTAAATATTCAATCGTTAATAAAATACTTTTTATACATCCACTCAAGTTCAACTACATTTTTTTGAACTTGTAGTGGATGACACTTGATGTTAATACAGTTTTTTTAAATATTAATTCAGTAATTTAATTTAATTAACTAATTTTAGTTCTTTTTTTATTTAAGTTGCATATGTCTACCAATAGATGGCGCCAGATAAACTTACAAAAAATGAATGAAAATGATTTATAAAGGACTTTCTGCAATATAGTGGAAAAAAAGTAGGAATTGACTTTATTTATTTATTTTTTTTTTTTTTATTACTTGTATATAATATTTCGAAAGAAAAATACTTTCGAGAAATATTTGGTCCAGTTAGTAAGAATGATAGATGGAGAATTTTGCAACCTAATATTGCCAGTGTCATCAGAACTTTTCGCATCAAATGGCTTGGCCATATTTTCAGATGTGATAATATGATACTGGTTAAAAAGGTGACTTTTGTAAATGTTGAGGGTACCTGGAAAAAAGCTAGACCTCGCACAGGATGGATTAGACTGCATAGAAGATCTCAAGATATTAAGAATGAACCTTTGGCGGACTGAGATGTCTGATGGGATATGTCTGAAGAAGCTTGTTGAGACGGCTTTGGCCTGTAACAGACTGAAGTGCAAATAAATAAGAAAAAAATATATGTATGTATTGTGTATTTTTGTATTCTTAAAAAATAATAAATTCAAAATATGTTGAGAAGTACTACATTAACAATAATACATTGTCTATTCTTTTTCAAAGCACATACTATCATATATAAAAAGTATATAAAAATTATGATAATTGTTCTTGCATGTCTAACGATATTTTTTATTATAAAAGTACTTTTATAAGTATTTTATTTAAATGTTAGAGATCATTTAATAAAAAGAAATGTTGAATTCTCAAATGAATCTATGAAATAGCTTTTCTTTAAATAGCTCTAAAAAAACTCTTATTTTGACATGCAAGAAAATGGGCTTAAAAAACATAGTTTTAAAAATTTTATTAAAATTTAAAAGCTATTATTTAATTTCAAAAGCTTTCGTTAAATTTAATTTCAAAAGCTTTTATTCAATTTAATTTAAAAGCTTTTATTTAATTTAATTTAAAAACATCGTTTTTAAAATTCTGCTTTCGTCGGTCTGTCCCTATAGCGATGGTGCTTGGAATTTTTTTTCGTGGCTTTTCTGTGATAGTCTGCGATTGCGTCTCTAACTCTATGACGTTAAAATAGCTACACAATTACAATGTACTAAGCAAAGCTGTTGATGTGTAGTAGAAATAAGTAAGGAAATATAATTAGATATGGAATAATTAACAATTGTATAAAATGTTGAACAAATATTTACAAAATTAATAACTGTAGAAAAATATAAAGAAATTTGTATAAATTAAGAATTGTACAAAATATAAGCAAAATGTGTACGAAGTTATCTATTGAACAAAATAATTGTATGAACAATTGTACAAATATGTGAAAAAAATACTAAACAATAGTAAACAATAAATTTATAGGGCGTTAAAATTTGTACCAGAAATGTTTCCTTGCCAACATTATATGTAGACATTTTTTAATGTCAGCATAAATGTTTCATATAGAAATCAGGATAATTCACAAGGTGTGAAACTTCATACATGTTAATGCTTTATTATTTCGATCACATATTTTTCGAAATTAAAAACAAAATAAATCGCAATCATGTAATCAATTTATAAATTTTTTTATTATATAATTAAATAGTTGTTTTATATTTTTCTATTGAATTGTCATCATCAAAAAAAAAGACTTCTCAAAGCATTTTCAAATAGATAGAAATAGACTGTTACATTTATCAAATAGATAGAAATAAAGTAAAAATAAAAAAAATAAACTTTTTCAAATATATATCGTTTCTTAACTAAATTCTCTACAAATGTTACCTTCTATATGAAATAAATTTCGAAAAAAGACATAATTTCAGTACTTAACCCAATCAAAGGCTTAAACGACACAGAATAAGCCAGTTGATGTCAACGTGACAATTTAATAATTCACTACTATTAAATTATAGTATTATTCTGTAACGTATTTTCAGTAAATATTTTGTTCAATTTGTTCAATTATTTGTATAAGAACAATCACATTGTTACTTTCTATACAGAAAGTAGATCTTAGAAATTTGTGGAAGGCCTTAAAATAATTTATTTATTTGTTTTATTGAATGAACAAAATAGATTCCTTTTTAAAACAAATTTTGTCGAATATATGTAATTAATATCAAATTTATCTTGAAGCCTGTATTATAAGGCCGATACATGTTAGATAAATAAGTTTTATTTCAATGTATAACATAAAACTCTCATATTCCATAATAGTCCTTTTATTCGCCTAAGGATAAATCGTACGCTTGTATATTTTGATTTTGTAAATTATGTAAACATACAAAAAAATTCATATATACACTATTGCCCATTAAAACTGCTACACCAAGAAGGCGTCATGCTACAGACGTGAAATTTAAACGACAGGAAGAAGGTGCTATGATATGCAAATGATTAGCTTTTCATCGCATTCAGACAAAGCAGTCGCCTGTAGTGACACCTACAATATGTTTAAATGAGGAAATTGTTCAGCCGGATTCTCATACACAAATTGCATTTGTACGTTTTGCCTGGTGGAAAGTTTGTTGTGATGCAAAAAAGAAGCAGAAATGCGTATCAGCATATTTCTGGCTTTGATAAAGGTCGAATTGTAGCGTACCGGATATCATATCGCAGTATTGCTCCTAGCGTCGGTCGAGATCCAATGGCTGTTATCAGAATATGGAATCGTTGGGTTCAGGACTGTAATACGTATCGCTGTGCTGGTTCTCGAAGGCCCCCTATCACTAGCAGCCCAGAAGACAGCTATGTTATCCGCATGGTCTTAATAGATCGTGCAGCCACGTCACGAGCCCTGACTCAAGAATTGGGGTAATTAGATAGACAAAAAGCGTCTGCACGAACTGTTCCGCGACGTTTGCAGTAGCATGGACTCGTAGCTTTGAGACCATGCCTGCGGCTACTCTTGACACTGCATCACAGACAGGAGCGTTTTCAATGGTGTGATCAATGACGAACCTGGGCGCACAAATGGCGAAACGTCATTTTTTCAGATGAATCAAGGTTCTGTTTAGAGCATCAAGATGGTCAACATCCGTGCTTGGCGGCATCGTGGTGAATGCACATTGGCACCATACATTCGTCATCGTCACGCTGGCCCATCACCTGAGGTGATGTTATTTGGTGCTATTGGATACACGTCTCGGTCACCTCTTGTTCGCATTTACGGCAATTTGAACAGTGCAAGTGGTATTTCTGGTGTGTTAGGACTCCTGGCTCTACCCTTTATTCGACCCCTGCGAAACCCTACGTAATGCACGACCGCATGTTGCCGGTATTGTACGGATCTTTCAAAGATACGAAAAATGTTTGGTTGTTGCCCGAGCCTGCAAGTCCACTAGATATCTCACCAGTAGAAAACGTCTGGTCCATGGTTGCTGAGCAACTGGCTCGCCACCATACGCCAGTCACTTCGGTTGATGAGCTGTGGCATCGTGTTGAAGTTGTCTGCATCTGTACCTGTACATGGCATCTAATCTCCGTTTGACTCAATGTCTAGACGTATAAGTGCTGTTGTTACAACCAGAGATGATTGTTCTGGGTACTGATTTCTCAGGATCTATGCAATCAAATTTCTTGAAAATGTAATCATTTGTTATTTCCAGTATAATATATTTGTCCAATAAATATCACTTTATTATCTGCATTTCTTCCTGGTGTAGCAATTTTAATGGTCAGTAGTGTATATATGTATATATATATATATACACATATACAGACAAATATTTTAGAATGTTTCATATTTTTAATCCTAAGGAAGCTGCAAATTTGAGTGCATTGCTTTTATTCTATCGATATTGATAAATATTCTGATATTAATATAAAAGTGTAAAAGTTTATATACTCAATGAAATTATGATATTCTGAGCGTTATGAAAATATATTTGTCATGCTAATTATTATTGCACATACACTGAAGTGACAAAAGTCATGGGATACCTCTTAATATCGTGTCGGCCCTCCTTTCGCCCGGCGAAGTGCAGCAACTCGACGTGGCATGGACTCAACAAGTCGTTGGAAGTCTTCTGCAAGAATATTGAGCCATGCTGTCTCGATAGACATCCATAACTGTGAAAACGTTGATGGTGCAGGATTTTGGGCACGAACAGACCTCTCGATGATGTCCCATAAATGCTGGATGGGATTCATGTCGGGCGATCTAGGTGGCCAGATCATTCGTTGGAATTGTCCAGAATGTTCTTCAAACCAATCGCGAACAATTGTGGCCCGGTGACATGGCGCATTGTCATCCATAAAAATCCCATCGTTGTTTAGGTACATGAAATCCATGAATGGCTGCAAGTGATCTCCAAGTAGCTGAACATAGCATTTCCAGTCAATGTTCGGTCCAGTCGCACCAGAGGACCAAGTCCATGCCATGAAAAAACAGCCCACACCATTACGGAGCCACCACCAGCTTGCTGACAGTTTGGGTCCATGGCTTCGTGGGGTCTGCGCCACACTCAAACCCTACCATCAGCTCTTAGCAACTGAAATCGTGACTCATCGGACCAGGCTACGGTTTTCAAGTCATCTAGGGACCAACCGATATGCTCACGTGCCCACGAGAGTCGCTGCAAGCGATGTCGTTCTGTCAGTAAAGGCACTCGAGTCGGTCTTCTGCTGGAATAGCCCAAGAAAGCCAAATTTCTCCGCACAGTTCTAACAGACAAGTCCCTTGTACGTCCCACATTGATTTCTGCGGTTATTTGACGCAGTGTTGCTTGTCTGTTAGAATTTACGACTCTTTGCAGACGTCGCCGGTCTCGGTCGTTAAGTGCAGGCGGTCGACCACTGCGCTGTCCATGGTGGGATGTTATGCCTGAAATTTCATACTCTCGGCACACTCTTGACACAGTGGATCTGGGAATGTTGAATTCCCTAACGATTTCCGAAATGGCATGACCCATGCGTCTAGCTCCAACTAACATTCCGCGTTCAAAGTCTGTTAATTCCCGTCGTGCGGTCATCATCACGTCAAAACCGCTTCACATGAATAACTTGAACAGAAATGAAAGCACTGCGCATTTATACCTGTTCTACGCGATGCTACTGCCATCTGAAAATTTGCATATTGCTATCCCATGACTTTTGTCACTTCAGTGTAAAGCCGTGTCCAGTCAAGGTAATGAGACAAGTGAGTTGTTCTTCTGAACTAATTATAAATAAATTTGCCGCAGTGTGGTCGGACCTCTCCGCACGTAAGAGGGATTTCACGCGGACGCCACATTCGTTCTAGCTGTCAACCACAGCGAGAGTTAAAGTTGCTTATTTCGAATAACTATTCGCTTGTCTAATTCTTTTTTCTGGACGGGGCTTTAATTTGTATGAATTATTAAATTAAATTATCGTTTTTATTTCATTTTGTAAGGTAGATTATATGTGAATGGATATTTTTGATTTATATATTTATATATATATGTCATCAAGTGGAATCAAGTCATTAATCTCAAGTCAATTTCTATTTTCTTTTTTATTTATGAGCATCGGAATAACTACAATTTTTAGGTACCTTCGTAATTTATAATTTTTTTATTGTTTTCAATTACCAAATATTTGATTTTTGTTGCAATATTGATTTTGAAAAAATCAATAACCTGCTGTATTATATAAAACGTCCCTGATTCTATATGACACAGGTGAAAGAAGGTTTTCTGTCAAAAACTTGTTTTCATTGGAGAAGAGACAATTTGAGCAACTTATTTGAAATACTTTATAGAAACTGAATGGGCTAAACTTCTATTCATTTTTAAATTCTAAATTTTGAAAAAAATATTTGATATTGAAAGCAATGTCTCCATACCATTCGAAGTTATCGTTACTTTGCGATTTTTCCGCAACTGAAAATCTGTGCACTGTTAGCCCGACACGGTTTCAAATTTAAGCTCCACTCGACAAATAAGGGAAAGATAAGATGCTCGCTGATTGATATTTCCCTTTCCAAACGAACATACGCTTTGTAATATTGAAATATATGATAAAACTAAAATCAAAGAAGAATTCCGGCCAACAATTTGCAGGCTTGTAGAATTAATGCTAGCGCCTGATGGCCGAGTGACTAGCACTCTGGTGTTCAGAGGGCACAGGTTTCGGGTTCTAGTCCCGGCGTTTCCGTCAATGTTTCTAGTGGTTTGATATCCACTTTAAACAGTAAAGCTCGGCCTAATATGACTATTTGGCGTAGGGATGACAACCCTACCCAGTAAAAAGATGACATTTCATGTTTCGATATATGCTGGTAGTCATGCAGTAATCATGAAGTATGCCAGTAATCATCATCATCTGCGCAGGATTTCCCTGGCCCACCAGGGGAGTCCTGTGCAGATGATGATAATTAAAATTAATGAAATCGATTTTATTAAATGTAACAAACAGAATACCAAACAGAAAAGACTATATGCATATTCTGCAAGTATTATATAATGTCATTAAGTACCGTGTACCGCATACCAATACTGTATTTTATAATACTCTCAATCGTGCATTGTTTTTATTTATTTTGTAAAACAGAAAACATGGGGTGTATTTGAATATTTTTGATTAATATATTTATTAAACTTAACATTATCTTCCAATAAGAGTGTGTTCTCCATTTTATTACAATTCCATCGATCAAGTTGTTGTCACTCTGAAGTACTACTCTGAACGAACGACACCCTAGCAAAAATATTCGCTGCTTCTTGCTTTACAGGAATTGGCCTGATAGGTAGACGTAAGTTGTGTAATCCATTAAGAAAAATATCATTAAGTGCAAAGTTGTTTCTATTTTCTTTTTCATTTATGAGCATCGGAAGGCCTACAATTTTTAGGTACCTTGCAAATTTTTAATTTGTTATTGTTGTGAATTACCAAATATTTGATTTTAGTACAAATATTGAATTAAAAAAAGGAACAACCTAATATAATACATAAAATGTTCTTGACACTAAATATCACAGGTGAAGAAATTGTTTTACTAAAACCTTGTTCTCATTGGAAGACTGGCCATTTGAGTAAGATATTTAAAATATTTTACATACACTGAATGGGTCACAAAAATTAAAATCCTCTTTTTTTAAATATAAATTTGATAAAAGATTTGATATTGAAAGCAGTGCCTCCATACCATTAGACGTCTTGTTTTACCTCACCAAAACAATCCTCCAAAAGTAAACTAGAAAGGTTCATACCAAATTTCTCTTACCTTTCCAGTTCCCAGGAATATTAAGAGTGAGATATCCAAAGGGGCGGGATGTAGACAATTAATTCCAATATTCTTTTTACAACACTTTTATTGAGCATATTATAATGACGAGATAACACAAAAATTACTGGACATACAGACAGAGAAACCGCATCTTAGCGCGGCTAACTACTAACAAGGAAGTACCAAAGTTCAGTGCGTGAAGAAAGTTCTTAAACCAAAGTACGGTTGGTTACAGTTAAGAGACGAAAAATGTCCACGTGACAAATAAATCAAAAGTTCTAGTTCGACATCTTAGTTACTTTACGATCTCGCCGCTGTCGAAATTTTGTAAACATTCCTCTACACTAATTCGAATTTACACTTCACTCTTCAAGTGTGGAAAATATAAGGTGCTCGCTGATTGAACATGCGCTTTGTAACATTGAAATAAATGAAAAAATAAGTAATATAAAAAAAAAAAATTAAATCAATTCCCACTTTTTTTTCACTCTATTGCAGAGAGACCTTTACAAATAAAATTTTCATTCATTTTTTTAAGTTTGTCTGGCGCAATCTATTGGTAAATATATGCAACTTAAATCTTAAAAAATATATAATTAATTAATTAAATTTAATTACTGGATTAATATTTGAAAAAACTGTATTATCATCCAGTGTCATCCACTACAAGTTCAAAAAAAAATGTATTTGAACTTGAGTGAATGAATAAAAAGCATTTTATTAACGATTGAAATTCGAACCAGATATATATAGAGAGAGTGCGAACTAATAGCAGGAATTGAAAAATAAAGTAAAAGAAGTATTTAATTCTTGTCAACAATTTTCTTGCTTGGTAAATTAATGAAATTGATTTTATTAAAAGTACCATAGCGAATCCAAGGTCAAACAGAAAATAATATATGTATATCTTGCACGTGTTTTATAATACTAATAACTGTCTGAGATAGGAAAAGAATAATGGCTTCAAAATTATTCACTTCTAACTCCTTTAAACTCATCATCCCCATCATTGGCGCAACAGCCCCATGGTGGGCCAAGGCCGTCTTCTTTCCGGCAGATTTCGAAACATAATATTCTCTTTTACGGGGTAGGGTTGTCAGCCCTATGACTAACGCTCTACAGCCATGTTAGACTGGCACATACAGTTTCAAGTGGATTCCGAACCCCTACAAACATCCCTGGCACCACCAGGACTCGAACCTGAAACCTGTGGTACCGAGCACCAGAGCGCTAGCCACTCGGCCATTCAGGCCCGTTCTTTAAACTAGACTACAAAAATATGATCTTTAATGTCTAAATACCACAAACAATTCTTTGAATGGATTGAATTATTTATTGAGGAAGGAATCAAGCATTATGTTCTACCCTACGAAATAGCTTGCTTGTGTAAAATTTCTCCATGGAAGTTTTCCAAGAATCTCAGCAAGTTCTTAGATCAATATGCAGTAAAAAATTCCTGCAAACTAAATATATATTGATATCCATCTCAGTGCTTTTGAGGCCACAAATAACTCCAATCTCCAGGGATGTACAGATTAAATAAGCGAAAATAACTATGGTTGTTTATTGCCTCCTTTGCTCAACCGCAAGAAGGCAATGATGCAATTTGTGTTCAACCACCCAGTTTTACAGTTAATCAACCATAAAGAAAGTTTTCTTTTCCTTCTTTATTATTAGTTCTTTCTTTATTATTATCGTCCGACGAAACTAGAGGTAAAGAAAGCAATATCGACCAAAAATAAATCTTATACGTATATAAATGCATATTAAAAATAAAATATAGCCATTTAATTAAACAAGTAATATAATTTTAAATTTCGAAATATATATAGTGATATAGATATAATTTGAAAACCAAGTAATACAAAAAAAAAAAAAAAAAAAAAAAAAAATTTAAACTCAATTCCTACTTTTTTTTCACTATATTGCAGAAAAGTCCTTTACAAATAATTTTCATTCATTTTTTTTTAAGTTTATCTCGCGCCATCTATTGGTATTCACATGCAACTTAAATCTAAAAAAAACTAAAATTAGTTAATTAAATTTAATTATTGAATTAATATTTGAAAAAACTGTGTTAACATCAAGTGCCATCAACTGCAAGTTCAAAAATATGTATTTGAACTTGAGTGGATGTATTAAAACTATTTTATTAACGATTGAAGGACATGAATAAAACATAACGATTTATTTAAATGAGAGTTAAATGGAGCAAAAAATAGTTTCTTTTTGGTATAGTTATTACCATAATTTTTGAATATACGTAATTTTATTTGTACTGTGTTAAGTATATAAATATTATATTACGTAAAAAATTGCTGTAGGTGATAAGAAAACTTATACCTTCAAATGATCATATATATGTAAATATATAACGATTATTCGTTACAGTTTATTAGAAATTGAAGAAATTTTATACAGAAATTGTTTAGTTACAGTTTAATGAAATAGGGAAATTTAATCGATATATGTTTCCCAAATTAGGTACAAAAGTAAGACAATTTTTTTTGTCTTAAATATACACAAAATAGAACATATAACAACAGAAAAAAAAATTCCACATTACAATGCATACAGCAAAATTGATCAATTTTGAAATTGACAAAATTAAACAAACAATTTTTGATCAGAAGTACTCATATTTAATAAGTTTTCTGTATAGGACTAATTTTTGATCATTTCTATTTTCCAATATCTCCGATCGTAATTATGTATATCTAATTCACTGCTATGCTCACATTTTTATTCGTATAAAATTATTAACTTAGTGAATGTATAAAATCTAAAGGCTCTAAATTGAATTGTATTGACACTATTGGCATGTATTGAACTACACACATAATTTTATTCGCATAAAATTGTTACACGAGAAAAAGGTTATACACATTTAATAAAATGAAAATATTAAAGATACGTCACAAGATACATCATTCTTTTATTAATGATTCCAATTATTTTATTTTTATTTCTAATTTTTTTTTGGAAACTTAACTTCAAATTCCACGTGCCTAATTATTCAATTATTTTTATAAATTATGCTAGAAGGAGTTTTGAAATTATACTTATTTAATTAAAAAAAAATCCATTACGATTTTTATTCTTTATTTCTGCATTATGCATTAGTCAAACGACTTTCGTGTTGTAAAAACGGTTCATTTTCCTTCTCTACCCTTTTTAAGCTTAATAATCCTTTTTTTATCATCAGAAGCTTATGATTTAGTGACTCATTCATTGGGTTTTGTGAATGCCGTTTCGATTCATTAATGCAAATAAAAGAAACGGACTCATGCATAATGGAATGAAATAAATGTTCGTTAGAATCACCAGGGGATTCATTTCCTTTTGCCGATCCAGAAAAATATGGCGCCTATAAATATTCATAGAATGAAAATGAAATCAACTCGCATTTCTTCTAATTGAAGACTTATTCTTAATTTACCTCATTGGAAGAACAGCGCTGTGTAATTATAATTTTCTTTTGTTAGCCAGTTTTTTATGCAATGGATTCTTGATTTGTGGTCTTTAAATTTACGCTATTATGCAGTTATACTCATTTCTCAATATACGTACATATATTTTGATTTTTAAAACTAAATATATCTATCCCTCGATTTTCACTGAACATAGGTTGCTTAGAAAAGCATGTAACAAACTATGATGTGCATTATTCAATAATTTATTTCAACGTAGAAAGGAAACTTGACTACTGTTGTAGGGTTCAGATTGGGAAACTCCTTTTTTTATAAGCACTACTTATTTTTTTTAGATTTTATTTTTATTATTTTGAAAGTATTTCGTATTCCACTTACAAATTAAAAAGTTAATCTTTATGGAAATCCAAGAAAAATATTTTACAATAACAATTTTAACTTCCTTTCCTTTTGCCGATCCACAAAAATATGGCGCCTATAAATATTCATAACATGAAAATGAAATCAACTCCCATTTCTTCTAATTGGAGATTTATTTTTAATTTTAATCATTTGGTTTTTCTTCATTATTCTAAATTCCGTCATTATGATTTTGGCACTCATTTCAAAATATATCTATATCACTATACATATTTTAATATTTAAAAGTAAATACACATTTCCCCCGATTTACACAGACGATAGATTGCTTAAAACACTGTGTAAAACGAACACAAACTAAAATGTGCATAATTCAATCATTTATTTCAAATTAAAATGAAATTAACTACAATTGTAGTGCGGTGAACAGGCTACCAGATTATAATTGGGTATGTGCTGTGTTGAGACGCAGGTTGGAGAACTCACAGATTTATTTACACACGCAAAAACACATACAGTACAAATGTACAATATTTAACACAACAAATTAACACTATCGACTTGTATTGACTTTATTATACTATACATATAATTTTATTCCTATAAAATGATTAACTTAATAAATGTTCATAAACATTAAAAAAACGTAAAAATTAACGATACTATATTGACTTGGTTTGAAATATGCCCATAATTTTAATCGTATCAAATCATTAAACAATGAATGTCAGTAAATATTTAAAAAAATGTAAAATTTAAGGCACTATATTGACTTGCAGTTAACTATAAACACAATTCAATTCGTAGAAAATTTTTAACTTAGTGAATGTGAAAAACCATTAAAAAATTAAAAATTAAAGACACTATATTTACTTCCATTTACAAATTTGACTTGTATGGACACTATAATGACTTTTATTGAACTATACACATAATTTAATTCGCTTAAAATTATTATATTAATGAATGTGAATAAACATTTAAATATTGAAATTAAAGACATTATATCGATACTTTTGACTTTATTGACACCACTACTGACACAATTGACTTGTATTGGCTCTATTGGCTTTATGGGACTATACACTCAATTGTTTTGATATAAAATTATTAACTTAGTGAATGTGAATAAATATTAAAAAAATATAATCAATCAAGACCCTATATTGACTTGTATTGAAATAACCACATAATTTTATAAGTGTAAAATTGTTTAATTATTAAATGTGAATAAACATAAAAAAAATTGAAAAAATTAAAATCACATTATCAACAACATTGTTTTACTAACGATTCAATCTATTTCCTTTTAATTTCTAACTTTTTCTTAGACTTAACTTTCAATTCCACGTGCCTAATTATTCATTAATTTTTATAAATTATGCGAGAGGGAATTTGAAAATTATACTTGTTTAATTAAAAAAATAATCCATTACGATTTTTATTCCTCATTTCTGCATTATGCATTAGTAAAACGACTTTTGTGATATAAAAACGGTTCATTTTCCTCTCTTACCTTTTTTAAGCCTAATAAACTTTTTTTTATCATCAGAAACTTATGATTTAGTGAATCATTCATTGGCTTTGTGAATGCCGTTTCGATTCATTAATGCAAATAAAAGAAACGGACTCATGCGGAATGGAATGAAATAAATGTTCATTAGAATCACCAGGGGATTCATTTCCTTTTGCCGATCCACAAAAATATGGCGCCTATAAATATTCATAGCATGGAAATGAAATCAACTCGCATTTCTTCTAATTGGAGATTTATTCTTAATTTACCTCATTGGATAAACAGCACTGAGTAATTATAGTTTTCTTTTGTTAGCCAGTTTTTTTAATACTAACGTTTCTTGATGTGTGGTCTTTAGATTAACGCCATTATGATTTTGCTCTCATTTTTCGAATTATATCTATATCATTATACATATTTCAATATTTAATACAAAATACGCATATCCCCCTATTTACACAGAAGATAGGTTACTTAAAACACCGTGTAAAACGAACACAAATTAAAATGTGTATAATTTAATCATTTATTTCAAATTAAACTAAAATTAACTGCAAATGTAGTGTGGAGATAGGGCAACCAGATTGTAACTGGGTGTGTTTTGTGTTGAGATATTTGAGAAACAGGTTGGAGAACTCACAGCTTTATTTACACATACGCAAACACGCATATAATTAGAAAAATGCAATATTTAATACATTAAATTGACACTATATCCTTCTATTGACACTATTTACTTTATTGAACTATACACATAATTTTATTCCTACAAAATAATTAACATAGTTAATGTGAATAAACATTAAAAAATGTAAAAATTAAAGCACTATTTTGACTTGCATCGAATTATGCACATGATTAAATTCGAAAAATTGTTTAACTTAGTGGAAATAAATAATTAGCAAAAAGGTAAAAATTAAATTCATTACATTGACTCATATTGAGAGTATTGACTTATGTTGAAATAGACACATAATTTTATTGGCATAAAAGTAACTTAGTTAATGCGAATGAGCAATAAAAAAATATAAAAATTAAGGGCACTATATTGATTTGTGTTTACTTTATTGGCTTGTATTGAACTGTATACATAATTTAATTCGTATAAAATTGTTAAATTAGTGAATCTGAATACACAATAAAAAAATTATAAAAATGAAAGACACATTCCATAGTGCAAACACCAACATCATTTCGCATAGGGCAAAAACCGTTTGACTAATGATTGAAACTAATTAATTTTAATTCTTATTTTCTTTTTCAGACTTAATTCTCAGTTCCATGTGCCTAATTATTCATTAATTTTTATAAATTATGCGACAGAGATTTTTGAAATTATACTTGCATAATTAAAAAAATAATCCATTACGATTTGTATTCCTCATTTCTGCATTATGCATTAGTCCAACGACTTTCGTGGTATAAAAACTGTTAATTTTTCTCTCTACCATTTTTTAGCCTAATAAATGTTTCTTTCATTAGAAGCTTATGATTTAGTGAATCGTTCATTGCCCTTTGTGAATGCTGTTTCGATTCATTAATGCAAATAAAAGAAACGGGCTCATGCATAATGGAATGAAATAAATTTCATTAGAATCACCAGAGGATTCCTTTCCTTTTGCCGATCAAGAAAAATATGGCGCCTATAAATATTCATAGCATGAAAATGAAATCAACTCGCATTTCTTCTAATTGAAGATTTATTCTTAATTTACCTCACTGGATGAGCACCGCTGGTAAATTATAATTTTCTTTGTTTTGTTAGCCATTTTTTTATGCAAAGAATTCTTGATTTGTGGTGTTTAGATTTACGCCATTATGATTTTGGCACTCAATTTTTCAAAGTTTATCTATATGTCTATACATATTTCAGTATTTAAAACTAAATACACATATCTTTTTATTTGCTCTGAAGATATATTACTTAAAAATCGTGTAAAACGAACACAAACTAAAATGCCCATAATTCAATCATTTATTTCAACTTAAAATAAAATTAACTACAGTTGTAGTGTGGAGATTAGGCAACCATATTGTAATTGGGTGTGTTTTCTATTGAGATACTTGAGGCACAGGTTGGAGAACTCACAGCTGCATTTACACACGCAAAAACACACTTGCAATTAGAGAAATAGAAAATTTAACACATTAAATTGACAGTATTGACTTGTATTGAATTACACGCATGTTTTTATTTGTGTAAAATTATTAAATTTGTGAATCTGAATATGCATTGAAAAAGTACAAATTACACCAAATTAAGTTGTATTGACTTATATTGAACTATACATATAATTTTATTCATATAAATTTGTTAACTTAGTGAAGGTGAATAGACATTTGTCATCATCATTTTTGGTGCAACAGCCCCATAGTGGGCCAAGACCTTCTGTTCGCTTGCAGATTTCTAGGCAGTAAATGTTTCTTTATTTCGGGGTAGGGTTATCAAGCCTACGCTCAACGGTCTACAGTCAAAGGAAATTGTGACCTACGGTTCAAAAAAGGATTCGGAATCTCTACAAGCATCAATGGTGCCACCGGGACTCGAATTGTGTGGCCCAGAGCGCCAGATCGCTAGTCATTCGGCCATCAGCCCCCTGAATATACGTTGAAAATGTAAAAATTATGTCACTATATTGACACTATTAACTTGCACTGAACTATAAACATAATTCAATTCGTATAAATTTATCGACTTAGTAAATGTTAATAAACATTTAAAAATTGTAAATAATAAAATCATATCACCAACATCATTGTTTTACTAATGATTCAATCTATTTCATTTTCATTTCTAATATTTATTTTTCAGACTTAACTTTCCATTCCACGTGCCTAATTATTCATTAATTTTTATAAATTATGCGAGAGGAATTTTGGGAATTATACGTGTTTAATTAAAAAAAAATAGTCCGTTACGATTTTTATTCCTCATTTCTGCTTTATGCATTAGTCAAATGACTTACGTGCTATAAAAACGGTTCATTTTTCTTTCTCTACCTTTTAAGCCTAATAATCTTTTTTTTTTTCATTAGAAGCTTATGATTTCGTGAATCATTCATTGCCCTTTGTGAATTCCGTTTCGATTCATTAATGCAAATAAAAGAAACGGACTTATGCATAATGGAATGAAATAAATGTTCATTAGAGTCACCAGGGGATTCATTTCCTTTTGCCGATCCAGAAAAATATGGCGCCCATAAATATTCATAGCATGGAAATGAAATCAACTCGCATTTCTTCTAATTGAAGATTTATTCTTAATATGCTTCATTTGATGAACTCTGAGAAATTATAATTTTCTTTTGTTAGCCAGTTTTTTTATGCAAGGGATTCTTGATTTGTATTCTTTAGATTTACGCTAATATGATTTTGGCACACATTTTTCAAAATAAATCTATATCACGATACATATTTCAATATTTAAAACTATATACACATTTCCCCTGCTTTACACTGAAGATATATTACTTAAAAATCGTGTAAAACGAACACAAACTAAAATGCGCATAATTCAATCATTTATTTCAACTTAAAATAAAATTAACTATGTTGCGTGGAGATTGGTCAATCAGATTAAGTAACAGGGTGTGTTTTGTGTTGAGATAATTGAGGCACAATTTGGAGAACTTTCAGTTTTATTTCCACGCCCAAAAACACATACAAGTACAGACATACAATATTTAACACTTTAAATTGACACTATTGGCTTTATTGCACTATACATATAATTTTATTCTATAAAATAATTAACTTATTGAATATAAATAAACAAAAAAAAAAGTGCAAATTAAAGACACTATATTGACTTGTATTGAACTAAACACATAACACAATTCGTATTAAATTATTAACTTAGTGAGTATGTATAAACATTAAAAATGTAAAAATTAAAAACACTGCTTTATATTGACTTAAGTTGTACACATAATAAAATTCGTATAAAATTATTTACTTTGTAAATCTGAATAAACATTAATAAAATATAAATATTAAAGGCACTATATTGACTTGTATTGAACTATACACATAATATTATTCGTATAAAATTATTAGTTTTGTGAATCTGAATAAACATTAAAAATATAAAAATTAAGGCACTATATTGACTTGCATTGAACTGTACAGATAATTTTATTCTTATAAATTTGTTAACTTAGTGAATGTGAATTTTCATTCATCATCATTATCATCTGCGCAATATCCCCATGGTGGATTAAAGCCTTCTATCCGCTGGCAGATTTCTAGACAGTAGATGTTTTCTTTTTTTTTAAACGCTCCACAATCATATGAGACTAGGACCTGCGGTTTAAAGTGGATTCCGAACCAAAGCAAATGGTACCATAGGGACTCGAACATTGTGGCACCAAAGACCAGACGGACATCAGTACCCTGAATGTACATTAAAAATGTAAAAATTAATGACGCTATTAACTTGTATTGACTAAGCAAATAATTTAATTCGTATAAAATTGCTAAAAAAAATTGCAAAACTTAAAGACGCATCACCATCTTAACTCTCAATTCCACGTGCCTAATTATTCATTACTTTTTATAAATTATACGAGAGAGATTTTGAAATTATACTTGTTTAATTAAAAAAAAATAATCCATTACAATTTTTATTTCTCATTTCTGCATTATGTATTAGTCCAACGACTTTCGTGATATAAAAACTGTTAATTTTTCTCTCTACCATTTTTTAGCCTAATAAATGTTTCTTTCATTAAAAGCTTATGATTTAGTGAATCATTCATTGCCCTTTGTGAATGCTATTTCGATTCATTAATGCAAATAAAAGAAACGGACTCATGCATAATGGAATGAAATAAATGCTCATTAGAATCTCCAGGGGATTCATTTCCTTTTGCCGATCCTGAAAAATATGGCGCCTATAAATATTCATAGCATGAAAATGAAATCAACTCTCATTTCTTCTAATTGAAGATTTATTCTTAATTTACCTCGTTTGATGAACAGCGCTGGATAATTATAATTTCCTTTTGTTACCTAGTTTTTTTTATATATGCAAAGGTTTCTTGATTTGTGGTCTTTTGGTTTACGCATTTATGATTTCGGCACTCATTGAATTCCTTGAATTAGCTCACACTCTCCCTATGTATATATCTTGTTCAAATTTTAAATCGTTCATAAAATAAATTTTATTCATCCACTCAAGATCAAATACATTTTTGAACTTGTAGGGGATGACACTTGATGTTAATACAGTTTTTTCAAATATTAAATCAGTAATTTAATTTAATTATTTAATTTTATTTTTTTTATTTAAGTTGCATATATCTACCAATAGATGGCGCCAGATGTAAGAGAAAAAATTTCAACTTTATTTTTATTTGTGGGAAAAAAAAGGACTTTTCTGTATACGTAGAGTGGGAAAAAAATTATGAAAATTATTGAAATGACGTTGAAAAAAAGTAGGAAAAATTAAAAATTTTTTTTTATATTATTACTTTTTGTTTATGCGCAATAATAATAATTATATGCGTATGCGTAATTAGTTAATTTGCGTATATTCTACCAATAGATGGCTCCAGATAAACTTCGAATCCACCTTAAAAAATAAATGAAAATTATTTATAAAGGACTTTGCTTATGGCATAAATAATACTATATGACAGTGAAATTCGTTTATCAAAAACAGGAATTTTAAATTTCATACTTCTCTTTCGAAATGGATTAGAATAAATACAAAAATTTTTTTTTTTATTTTTTTATTACTTGTTTTTCAAATTATATCTATATCACTATACATATTTCGAAATTTAAAATTAAATACACAATATTCCCAGATTTTTACAGAATATAGGTTTCTTAGAAAACCTTGTAAAACAAAAACAAACTAAAATGTGCATAATTCAGTCATTAATTTCAACTTAAAATAAAATTAACTATAGTTGCAGCTTGCAGATTGGGTAACCAGATTGTACCATGATGTGTTTTGTTTTGAGATACTTGAGGCACAGGTTGGAGAACTCACAGATGTATTTACACATGTAGAAACATACATACTATTAGAGAATAAAATGTTTAACACATTAAATTGAAAGTAAGGATTTTTATTGAACTTATTGTACTATACATATAATTTTATTCCTGTAAAATAATTAACTTAGTGAATGTGAATAAACATTACAAAATGTAAAATTTAAAGACACTATATTGAATTGTATTGACACTAATTTATTTTATTGAACTATACACATGATTTAAGATTGTATAACATTATTTACTTAGTGAATGTGGATTAACTTTTAAAAAGTGTAAAAATTAAAGACACTATATTGATTTGTATTGACACTATTTTTTGTATTGAACTATTCACATAATTTAGATAGTATAATATTATTAACTTAGTGAATGTGAATTAACCTTAAAAAGTGTACAAAAATAAAGACACTATAATGACTTGTATTGACACTATTAACTTGTATTGACACTTTTGTCTTGTATGTACACTACATTCTTGTATTTACACTATATTCTTGTATGTACATTATATTCGTGTATGTACACTATTTTCTTGTCTAGAACTATACGTATAATTTAGTTGATATAAAATTATTAACTTAGTTAATGTGGATAAACCTTAAACATATTAATGTGTACATATTAAAAATATCATGTGTACACATTATATTGCCGTGTATTGATACTATTTTCTTGTATTCAACTGAACGCATAATTTAATTCTTAAAAAATTGTTATCTTATTCAATGTGAATACACATAAAACATTTTAAAATTAAAAACACATCACCAACATCATTGTTTTACTAATGACTCAAACTATTTTTTTTTTATTTTTGAATTTTTTTCAAAATGAATGTTCAATTCCACGTGCCTAATTAATCAATAATTTTAATAGATTAAGCTAGAAGGAGTTTTGAAATTATACTTACTTAATTAAAAAAATAATAATCCATTAGGATTTTTATTCCTCATTTCTGCATTATGCATTAGTCAAACGGCTTTCGTGCGATAAAAAAGGTTAATTTTCCTCTCTACCATTTTTTAGCCTAATAAATGTTTTTTTTTCACAAGAAGATATGATTTAGTGAATCATTCCTTGCGCTTTGTGATTGCTGTTTCGATTCATTAATGCAAATAAAAGAAACGGACTCATGCATAATGGAATGAAATAAATGCTCATTAGAATCTCCAGGGGATTCATTTCCTTTTGCCGATCCAGAAAAGTATGGCGCCTATAAATATTCATAGAATGAACATGAAATCAACTCGCATTTCGTCTAATTGAAGATTTATTCTTAATTTACCTCATTGGATGAACAGCGCTGTGTAATTATAATTTTCTTTTGTTAGCCAGTTTTTTATGCAAGGGATTCTTGATTTGTGGTCTTTAAATTTACGCTATTATGCAGTTACACTCATTTCTCAATATACGTACATATATTTTGATTTTTAAAACTAAATATATCTATCCTTCGATTTTCACTGAACATAGGTCGCTTAGAAAAGCATGTAAGAAACTATAATGTGCATGATTCAATAATTTATTTCAACGTAAAAATTAAACTTAACTACTTTTGTAGGGTTCAGATTGGGAAACTCATTTTTTAATAAGCACTATTTATTTTTTTAGATTTTATTTTTATTATTTAGAAAGTATTTCGTATTCCACTTACAACGTATTTAGCCAACGGCCGTACCATGCTGAATATACCGGTTCTCGCTAGATCACCGAAGTCAAGCATCATTTTGCGCGGTCAGTACTTGGTTGGGTGACCACCTGGGAACACCGCGTGCCGTTGGCATTCACACATTTGGGACCTGAATGGCAACCCAGTGTTGTAGCGCTCGGTGCCACAGGTTTCGGGTTCGAATCCCGGCGGTGCCATGGATGTTTGTAGTGGTTCGGAATTCACTTTAAGCCGTAGGTCCCGGTCTTCTATGACTGCAAGAGCGTCACGGAGCCAAAGTCAGACTTCTACCTACGGGTGCTCCATCACAACAGAAGCTGCTTCCTTTCCCTTCAATCATGAGTACGTGTGGGCTTGGCCAGCCAAGTGGGATAAGAAACAACAGCAACTTACAAATTAAAACTGACTTAAACAGTTTTATAAATAATACATTAATCTTTGTGGAAATACAAGAAAAAAGAAGAAAAATATTTTACTATAACAATTTTACCTTCCTTATAAAAAAATCCATATGCGTCCATTTAAAGATCAAAACAAGACATTGCTTCATTAAATTCCCGACATAAATCAATTAACGAAATAATTTTAAATATAAAACCGTTATTTTAATAACATATTGAATTCCTTTCTAATCAGAATTGGGATGTAATTTCATCAAATTGAGATTATATGTACAGAACAAGAAATCATTTGAATTTAATAATATTCTTTAAAAACAGAAGAAAAAAATAGTGGCTTGGGGTTAAATCTCCAAGAATCCAATAAATGAAATGCAATTAATCGGTGAAGCGATGAAACTGGTTTTTGCAAGAAAATTATTAAATATATTCGTAACTGAAAGTATTTGCTTTATGTAAACTAATGAAGAATTCAATTTCGTAGAATTTATTGAAATTCTTAAAAACCGTTTGAGTAAATCTTAGGAAAATAATTTTGCAGTACATTAGCGTAAAATTTACAATATTTACAATATTTTTAATATTAAGTTTACATATGAATTATAGAAAATAATTTTAATGCTTCAAATATTGGAATAAAAAATATCTTTGAGAAAAGTAATAACATCATGTTTTTGAACAATGAATATTTAATTAAAACAGATATCTAGTCTTTTTTGGAATTTATTTGTTTGGATGAAACTTTTGAAAGATATTACATTTTACGTTCAAGTTGAAGATATAAAACAATTCTCTAAATGGAAGAACAATGATTGTTTTTGGCTTTTTATGTAAAAGAAGGTATTCTTTCATTGAATTATTTTTTGGTTCTTGGATTTTAAAATATGTCAACTTTTATTTGGAATGTATAGGAAAACATATCACAACTTTTTTTCACTTATGTATTTAAAAGAGTTTTTTTTTTTTTTAAGATTACAATGTTTTACATATTTTAGCTTACGTATATTATTTCAAAAATGGATTGTTTTTGCTTGTGGCTTAGACAAATATTTTATTTCGAAATATTATATATCTTTCTTAAAAGAAATTATAAACTGCATTTAATATAAAATTTTTTTAATGATGACAGACTTCGTATGTCATAATTAATTTTTATATATCAAAAATTTACTTAATTATCAATATTTTGATGATATTATGTGAGATATCTAATTAATATCATTTATTGTTTTTCCTGTTAAGATAGTTCAAGTCGTAATATATACATACATATATATATATATATATATATATATATATACACGCCAGAGGTTTATATTGGTACCACAGGTTTCAGATTCGAGTCCCAGAGGTGCCCTTATGTTTAAAGTGGCTTGAAATCCAATTTAAAGCATAAGTCCAGGTCTAATATGAAAGTAGAGAAATGGGCAAATGGTTGGCAATCCTACTACGTAAAAAGATAACATCTCCTACCTAACATCTGCTCTCTCCTAGGTTTCGCCAATGCAATAAGCAAATGTGGATTAGTTTTCTCTAAAAGTCATCCGAAAGGTGCGCCCTCCTTCTTCAGCGACACGGAGCCGAGTCAAATATCTACTTACGGGTACGCCTCACAACACAAGCTACAGCCGCCTTCCATTACGGATACGACAACAGTACAACCTATGTTTTTGTGCTAATAATATAAAAAGAAAAAAATATTTTATCATTAGAATTTTATCATACATAATTTTACATTCCTTATAAAAAAAAATTAATGTTTGTTGATTTAAAAATTGAAACAACATAATATATATTTTTAAAAATTTACTAACTAAATCAATTACGAAAATAATTTTAATGAATTAGAATAAAAACATTATCTTAATAGCATATTGAAATCCTTTCCATTCAGAATTGGGATGTAATTTCATCAAATTAAGAAAATATTATGGACAGAAAAAGAAATTATTCGAATTTAATAATATTCCTTAGAAACAGAAGAAAAAAATAATGGCTTGGGGTAAAACATCCAAGAATCCAACAAAACGAAATGAAATTAATCGTTGAAGCGATAAAAGTGGTTTTTACAAGAAAATATTGTATATATTTGTAACTGAAAGTATTTGCGTATGTAAACTAATGAAGAATTCAATTTCGAAGAATTTATTGAAATTCTAAAAACCGTTTGAGCAAATCTTAGGAAAATAATTTGACAGTACATTTAGCGTAAAATCGTGTTGTTTTACCTTTTTTTAATATTAAGCTTAAATATGAATTATTTGAAATATTATTACTGCTTCAAATATTGGAATAAAAAATATCTCACAGAAAAGTAATAACAGTATGTTTTTGAACATTGAATATTCACTTAAAACTAATATCTAGTTTTTGTTTGAATTTCTTCATTTTGAATGAAAATTTGAACGATATTACATTTTACGTACAAGTAGAAGAGTTGAAAAGATTCTTTAAATGGTAGAACAATGATTGTTTTTGGCTTTTTCTGTAAAGGAAGGTTTTCTTTCATTGAATCCTTTTTGGTTCATGGATTTAAAAAATATGTCAACGCTTATTTGGAATTTATTGGAAAGCATATGTAAGTAGCATACATTATTTTCATTTGTGTAATCAAAAGGTTTTTTTTTTTTTTTTTTTTTTTTGTGATTACAATGTTTAAATATTTTAGCTTATGTATATTATTTTAGAAAGGAGATATATTTACTTGAGATTTAGACTTATATTTTATTTCGAAACGTTACATTTCTTTGTTAATTACAAACGTTTTAACATTATAAACTGCATTTAAATTAACATTTTTGACAAAAACTGACTTTATATGTCATAACTCATTTTTGTTTACTAAAAATTTATTTAATTATCAATAACTTAATGATATTATGTGAGATAACTAAATAATATCATATTAATTTTTCCAGTTAAGACAGTTTTAGTGATATATATATATACCCACAGGTTTATATCGGTGCCACAACTTTCGGGTTCGAGTCCCGGTGGTAACTTGATGTTTGTAGTGGTTCGGAATCAACTTTAAACCGTAAATCCCGTTCTAATATGAATGTAGAGAAATGAGCGCAGGGCTGACAACCCTACTACGTAAAAAGATACCATCTCCTATATCAGGGGTTTTGTCAATACGATACGTAAATGTTTTGTAGTTCCCCCTAAAAGTCAACCGGAAGGCGCTGCCCTCCTTCTTCAGTGACACGGAGTCAAGTCCAACTTCTACCTATGAATGCTTCATCATAAGCTGAACTTAATCATAAGCTGAGTGCTTCATCATAAGCTTCATCACAACAGAAGATGCATACCCTTCCTTCTTCATGAGGGATACTACAACAATACAACCTATGTTTTGTGTCAATAATATAAAAAGAAAAAAATATATTTTATCATTATAATTTTATTATATACACTGAAGTGACAAAAGTCATGGGATAGCAATATGCAAATTTTCAGATGGCAGTAGCATCGCGTAGAACAGGTATAAATGCGCAGTGCTTTCGCAGAGCTTTCATTTCTGTTCAAGTTATTCATGTGAAGAGGTTTTGACGTGATGATAACCGCACGACGGGAATTAACAGACTTTGAACGCGGAATGTTAGTTGGAGCTAGACGCATGGGTCATGCCATTTCGGAAATCGTTAAGGAATTCAACATTCCCAGATCCACTGTGTCAAGAGTGTGCCGAGAGTATGAAATTTCAGGCATAACATCCCACCATGGACAGCGCAGTGGTCGACCGCCTGCACTTAACGACCGAGACCGGCGACGTCTGCAAAGAGTCGTAAATTCTAACAGACAAGCAACACTGCGTCAAATAACCGCAGAAATCAATGTGGGACGTACAAGGGACTTGTCTGTTAGAACTGTGCGGAGAAATTTGGCTTTCTTGGGCTATTCCAGCAGAAGACCGACTCGAGTGCCTTTACTGACAGAACGACATCGCTTGCAGCGACTCTCGTGGGCACGTGAGCATATCGCTTGGTCCCTAGATGAATGGAAAACTGTGGCCTGGTCCGATGAGTCACGATTTCAGTTGGTAAGAGCTGATGGTAGGGTTCGAGTGTGGCGCAGACCCCACGAAGCCATGGACCCAAACTGTCGGCAATGTTCAAGCTGGTGGTGGCTCCGTAATGGTATGGGCTGTTTTTTCATGACATGGACTTGGTCCTCTGGTGCGACTGGACCGAACATTGACTGGAAATGCTTATGTTCAGCTACTTGGAGATCACTTGCAGCCATTCATGGACTTCATGCACCCAAACAACGATGGGGTTTTTATGGATGACAATGCGCCATGTCACCGGGCCACAACTGTTCGAGATTGGTTTGAAGAACATTCTGGACAATTCCAACGAATGATCTGGCCACCTAGATCGCCCAACATGCATCCCATAGAGCATTTATGGGACATCATCGAGAGGTCCGTTCGTGCCCAAAATCCTGCACCATCAACGCTTTCACAATTATGGACGTCTATCGAGACAGCATGGCTCAATATTCCTGCAGAAGACTTCCAACGACTTGTTGAGTCCATGCCACGTCGAGTTGCTGCACTTCGCCGGGGGAAAGGAGGGCCGACACGATATTAAGAGGTATCCAATGACTTTTGTCACTTCAGTGTATAATATACCTTCCTTATAAAAATGCATGATGTGTATACAAGACCATACTTTTTTTTAAAAAAAATTGCTGAATAAATCAATTAAAAAAATATTAATTAAATAAAAACATTATCTCAATGACATATTAAATCCCTTACTATTCAGAATTGGAATGTAATTCCATCAAATTAAGAAAATGTTATGTACAGAAAAAGAAATCTTTTGAATTTAATAATATTCCTTCAAAGCAGAACAAAAATAATGACTCGAGGTAAAATATCCAAGAATCCAATACAATGAAATGCAATTAATCGTTCAAGCGTTAAGACATTTTTTTTCAAGAAAATTATTGAATATATTCGTAACAAAGTAGTTGCTTATGTAAACTAATGAAGAATTCAATTTCGAAGAGTTTATTGAAATTCTAAAAATCGTTGAGCAAATCTTAGAAAAATAATTTTACAGTACATTTAGCGTAAAATCGTGCTGTTTTACCTTTTTTAAATATTATTAAGCTTAAATATGAATTATTTGAAATATTATTACTGCTTCAAATATTGGAATGAAAATACCTTCTAGAAAAGTAATAACAAGATGATTTTTTAACTTTGAATATTTAATTAAAACTAGTTTTTATTTTAATTTCTTCGTTTTGGATGAAAATTTTGAAGGATATTACATTTTACGTACAAGTAGAAGAGTTGAAACAATTCTTTAAATGGTGGAACAATAAATGTTTTTCCCTTTTTGTGTAAAAGAAGGTTTTCTGTCATTGAATCATTTTTGGTTCATGGATTTTAAAATATCTCAACTTTTATTTGGAATTTTTCTTAAAGCATATTTATGTATCACAAATTCTTTTCATTTAAGAAATCAAAATGAATTTTTTTTGTATGATTGCAACGTTTTACATATTTAACTTGTGCATACTATTTCAGAAAGGGAATATTTTTGCTTTGCGTTTTAGACAAAAAAATTTTTCGAAATATTATATAATTTTGTTAAAATAAATTATAAACCGGATTTAAAATACAATTTTGACAGATAGACGTCATACGTCATAAATGCTTTTATCTACTAAAATGTATTGTATTAAATTATAAATATGTTAATGAAATTATATGAGATAACTAAATAATATCATTTTAATTTCGAGTGAAACATATTCTGCATAATCAGTGTTATTCAGGGGCTGCAACAAGCATTTGCTTTTGTCAACAAAAATTGGGACAAATACATACTATATGGATGTTAATTAGAGATTCATATTCTCTTATCCATTAGAAGGTCATTACAGCCTATAGATTTATCGAGTTCTTGTCTGGAATAAACACATATTATTTCGGTTTGGTTTCTTTGTAAAATGTCAAAATAAAGTTTTGAAACCCAGGTTATTCACTAGACCTCCTAGTCCTTAATGTATCCCTTAATTATTTATTTTTTATAGTTTATTACTATTATGTA
This sequence comes from Caerostris darwini, assembly GCA_021605075.1. Taxonomy (NCBI): domain Eukaryota; kingdom Metazoa; phylum Arthropoda; class Arachnida; order Araneae; family Araneidae; genus Caerostris; species Caerostris darwini. The sequence continues at coordinate 789,217 of BPLQ01002015.1, forward strand.
TTTTTTATACCATTATTATTATTTGTTTATTATTTATTGTTTATTACTATTACATATTTGTTTATTATACTATTATTATTATTTATTTATTATTTATTCCTTATTAATTTATTCAAAATTTGTTCAATGTAAAAGAGAAAAAAAATGTGAATTATTTTGTTTATTTATAGAAGGATAAATGCTCTGAATTGTTCTTAAACAAAAAAGTTTGAAAAATAATTGTATATTCCAATATTGCTAGTTAAAAACTCCCATAAAATACAAATAATCAAATGTTAATTAATTACTTCCATCAACTAATCATCTAATAGCCCATTAAAATAATATAATGATTAAAATTATTATTTATGGCTAGATAACGACATTAAATAATAATTTAAGAATTATTTCGAATCTTTGAAGAGTTTAAGAAAATAAAAAAAAAAATCTCAGCAATAAATATAGGACATGATCTAATTCAGTTTTAACGTATTTTTAATAGCACGAGCAAGTTTATAATAAAATAAATAAAATTTTAAAATGCTTAATCATCACAAAATAAAATGCCTTTCCCCTTCCATGAAGTAACTTTTGCATTAACGGAAATTTACGGCATCCCATTTACTCCGTTCTCAAAAAAAAAAAAAAAGAATATCCTGCAATATTCGTGTAAGAAGCAGTTATTAAGAATTTTCAATTATGTATAAGTTTAGAGGTAAGATTCAACAATTTTAACACATCGATCTTGGAGGAGGGTTGCAATTTATGAATAATTTGGATGGATTGACATATACATGGATAATTATGATTTATAATCTTACAATAGGAGGAGAACTTATTAGTTCATAGCTGGTTAGTCATAGAGAGTTTCATAGTCATTCAGGGTTAGTTCATAGCTCGGCTAATATTAGCTTGTTTTATCCGACTTATGGTCCAGAGGTAATGTACTTAGCTACCTTGTAGGAAACATATGTTCTAATCCACTAGAGGAATTTGTCAAACTCACTACTCTCAGTCACTATTCATTTGGTAATTCTTACTATAGTCACTACTCAGTTGGCCACCTACTATAGTCACTACTCTCATTTACTACTTAGTTGGTCATTCCTACTATAGTCACTACTCTCAGTTACTACTCAGTTAGTCACTCCTACTATAGTCACTACTCTCAGTTACTACTGAGTTACTCTACTATAGTCACTACTCTCATTCACTACTCAGTTGGTCACTCCTACTATAGTCACTACTCTCAGTTACTCAGTTGGTCACTCCTACTATTGTCATTACTCTCAGTTACTACTCATTTGGTCACTCCTACAATAGTCATTACTCTCAGTTACTCATTTGGTCACTCTTACTATAGTCACTACTCTCAGTTACTACTCAGTTGGTCACTCCTACTATAGTCACTACTCTCTTACTCAGTTGGTCATTCCTACTATAGTCACTACTCTCAGTTACTACTGAGTTACTCCTACTATAGTCATTACTCTCATTCACTACTCAGTTGGTCACTTCTACTATAGTCAATACTCTCAGTTACTACTCAGTTGTTCACTTCTACTATAGTCACTACTCTCAGTTACTACTCAGTTGGTCACTCCTACTATAGTCATTACTCTCAGTTACTATTCATTTGGTCACTCCTACTATAGTCATTACTCTCAGTTACTCATTTGGTCACTCCTACTATAGTCACTACTTTCAGTTACTACTCAGTTGGTCACTCCTACTATAGTCACTACTCTCAGTTACTACTCAGTTGTCCACTCCTACTATACTCACTACTCTTAGTTACTACTCAGTTGGTCACTCCTACTATAGTCACTACTCTCAGTTACTCAGTTGGTCACTCCTACTATAGTCACTACTCTCAGTTACTACTGAGTTACTCCTATAGTCATTACTCTCATTCACTACTCAGTTGGTCACTCCTACTATAGTCACTACTCTCAGTTACTACTCAGTTGGTCACTCCTACTATAGTCATTACTCTCAGTTACTGCTCAGTTGGTCACTACTAGTCACTACTCTCAGTTACTCAGTTGGTCACTCCTACTATAGTCACTACTCTCAGTTACTCAGTTGGTCACTCCTACTATAGTCACTACTCTCAGTTACTACTCAGTTGGTCACTCCTACTATAGTCACTACTCTCAGTTACTACTCAGTTGATCACTCCAACTATAGTCACTACTCTCAGTTACTACTCAGTTGGTCACTCCTACTATAGTCACTACTCTCAGTTACTCCTCAGTTGGTCAGTCCTACTATAATCACTACTCTCAGTTACTACTCAGTTGGTCACTTTTACTATAGTCTCTAGACGGCACACAAAATTGTGATAAGGCGTGAAAAGCAACACTCATCTAATGATAATATTCCTGGTGGGATTTTTACAAGTTTTCTCTTGTATGACACGAAAACCGCAAGTACCACTGAATTTAATATCCTTTCCACCTCACCAGTCTGTGGGGCTGTTTGGCAAGTTTACATAAGAGGACTACGATACCAACTGATATTCAACAAACAAAACAAAAAATTAGTTTTCAACTTTTATGAAGAAGTATTAAATAATGGAAATACATAATAACTCTTTTTTTCTCTTTTTTCGTTATTCAATATATAATAACTTTTTTTTTTTTTTTTTCATAATAACTCTTTTTCTTCATTTTTAAATTAAAAAAAAAAATTGTTTTTGAAATTTCTAAAAATTTTGTAAATATCATGTTTAAAACATTTCCAATTACACGCCCTTTTTAATAAAGAAAAAAAAAATACTTACATCCTATTTAATATGTTGTTCTATATTTTTGAATATCATGAAAGCATTGAGATTTCTATAGAAAATTATGATTCATGATATGGTAATAGTAGGGAATTCTTTAGAGGATTTTTTAAGCCCCTGTTTCTTTTTATGCGAATAATTTTATATAAATTGTAGGAAAATATTTCTAATCGCTAATATAAAAAAAATTATGTACAGAAAAAAAAATTTTTAGAATTTTTTTTTATTCAAATGCTCGATTCAAGAACAGGAGAAAACTTTCCATACATTATATTTGCTATTTCATATTTCATTCATTTTTTTTTAAGTCTGAAAACACTTTTTTCTAATCGAAAAGAAAATTAATATTTTTTAGATAAATGATGTCATGGTTATTTATTTTAAGCATTAAAATACATTTAAATTTAATAATTTAAAGCTTAAAAAAAGATAAGATTCAACATATTTTAATATATCGATCTTGAAGGAGGGGGGAAATTTATGAATAATTTGAAAAGATTGACATATCCTCAGAAAATTATGATTTATGATCATACAATAAGAGGGGAACTTGAGAATTTTTTAAAGCCTATATTACTTTTCACATCCTTATTATTAGAAAATGTTTTTGAAAATATCGCCTTTTTGTTATAACAACAATTTTGTGCATTTGGAACTTTAAAAATTTATCGTGTCCATTCCGGCATACACACGGGAACCTTCAGTTCGGCTCCACTTGCTGCATTTTGAACATTCCGCTCATAAACTCGATGCATTATGCACCAGATAACTGGGTGGTAACAAGGTAACCAGGTATAACTTATTTTTTGATGTGTCATTAATGCCAAATGCAAGACACTAGATGCTTGCTGTGGTTAGAAATCCACCTAAAATCAGGGATCTCGTCATAAAGACTCGTTTCCACCGAGGCGAGAGGCGACGACGAAACATGCGGCAGGGAAGAAAATGTTTTCGACCTGTTCACAGAGAAACGTCAGGAATAGCATTACGCCTAGTAAAGTTCCGCTTCGAGTTGAAAGTTGGTTAACTCGCAGCGGTGGATTTCAAACCGGTTTCAGATGAACGCAGTGAGGCTAGTGATTAGCCAACGCTTCACGCTTAAACGCCTCGGTGGGAATAAGCTTTAATACGACTGGGTGTTAGAGTGGCAACCTTACCTCATAAAAAGAAAACATCTCATGTTTCAGAATCTGTCATTAGACAGAAAGCTTTAGGTCCACCATGGGTCTGTCTTACCATTGAAGAAGAGAAGTGTAAGATACTCTGGAGATTCAGCATTATCCAGGGATGAAACGATCATCCTCTTGGTCACCACAACTTGGAACAAATAAAAATATATGGATGTTATATAGATATCAATATCCTCATATCTAGGGCCTGAATGACCGAGTGGCTAGCGCTGTGCCGCTCGGTACCACTGTTTTCGCTTTCGAGTCTCGGCGGTGCCATGGATGTTTGTAATGGTTCGGAATCCACTTTAAATCGTAGGTCTTGGTCTAACATGATCGTAGAACGTCGCGAAGGTAGTGTTACTCTGCGTTATCTTCAAGATACAGTCAGCTAAGTAGTGTTAAGTGAGTAACGTCTGTGCAGCGCTACCTTAAGGCATCGAATACAATTGTCAAAGTGTTTGCCAGCTACATTAAAACAAAAAAATATCCTCTTATCTATCTCAAGGTCATTACAGCCTATAGATTTATCGAGCCTGGAATACACATATAATATTTCTCTTTTAAACTTTCGAAACCTAAGCTTTCAAACACAGTGTGTTATTCACCAGACCTCCTAGTCTTTAATTTATTTAATATACTAAAATTGTTCAATGTATAAAAAAGAAAAAAAAATGCGAATTCTTTTGTTTATTTATTGAAGAATAATTTCTCTGAAGTGTTCTTAAACAAAGAAGACTAAAAATTAAATTTAAAAAAATATTTTAACTATTTTGTTTATTTATAAAAGATTTTGTTTATGTTCTTAAAAAAAAATTAGAAAAAAATAATAAAAAAGTGTGAATTATTTTTATAGTGAAGAACCTTGAAGCCTTGAAGTGTTCTTGAAAAAATAAGATTGAAAATATAATTAAAAAAATATGTGAATTATTTTTTTATTCATTAAAGATGTTGTTTATTATCTTCTTAACAAAGAAGTTTGAAAAATAAATTTTTTCCGGCAAAAAATGAATGCTGTATACTCTAATTTTTCTGTTAAAAAGCTTACATAAAATACGAATAATCAAATGTTAATCAATTATTTCCTTTCATTAATATTTTAGTAGAACTTTAAATAATATAATGATCAATAATTATTATTTACGACCACATAACCACATTAAGAAATAATTTATGAATTATTTCAAACTTTTGAAGTGTTTAAGAAAATGAAAAAAATAAAAATCAATCGCTAATATATTGAGCAGGATCTAATTCAGTTTTAACGTAATTGTAATAGCCCAAGAAGTTTTCTAATAAAATAAATAATAATTTTAGAATATTTAATCATCCTAAAATAAAATACCTTACCCCTTTCGTGAAGAACTTTTGCATTCTTGGAAATTTACGACATCCAATTTACTCCATTCTCAAAAAAAAGTATTAAATATGCCCTGAGATATTCTTGTAACATTCAGGTATTAAGAATTTTCAATTATGTATAAGTTTGAAGGGTAAGATTCAACATGATTTAAAACATCGATCTTGGAGGAGGGTTGAAATTTATGAATAATTTCAAAAGATTGACAACTCTTTAGAAAATTATGATTGATGATCTTACAATAGGAGGGAAAATAAGAATTTTTAAAAATCCATATTACTTTTCACATCTTTATTATTAGAAAATGTTGTCGAAAATATCTTGTTTTGTTACAATAATAATATTTTTGCATTTTTTATTTAAATAATGAAATCTGTTGATTTTTTAACCTGAAATTTAAATCTGATATAACAATACAATGAACATTAAATATGCTGTAATTTAGATTGCAAACAGCAACAGATTTGATGTTTGTGGTATTATAAATACATACTATTTAATAGAACGAATGTTGAAGAACATTTAGTTATTATAACTGAATAGCAGATTATGCTAATCTTGGCTAATGCTAACTTGTATAATACGACTCATATTCCAAAAGTAAAGTACTCAACTATCTTGTTGGAAAAATAAGTTCGAATCCACTAGAGCAGAGGTCGGCAAACTTTTTAGTCAGAAGAGTCAAAAATTACAATTTACAAAATTTCAAAGTTTTTAAAGAGCCACAAAAATTTTTCTTGACAAAATAAATAGTACTCGCATAAATAAAGTTTTTTTAAAAAAAAAAAACTAATCTACTTATTCATAAGAAAAAATATCTATTTATTCAAATATAAGTAGTTTTTCACAACAAATTAGATAATATATATATAGCATGAAACAGTTTTTCACATTCCTCGTTAATCGATTCAGAACGATTTTTAAAAGTATTTTTTTTTTTGATGAAATAAATAATATTTGCGTATGGAGCCGCAGCTCAACATCCAAAGAGCCGCATGTGGCTCGCGAGCCACAGGTTGCCGACCCCTGCACTAGATGTATTCCTTAAAGTCACTACTCAGTTTGTCACTCCTACTATAGTCACTACTCAGTTTGTCACTCCTACTATAGTCACTACTAAGTTGGTCATTCTTACTGTAGTCATTACTCAGTTGGTCATTCTTACTGTAGCCACTACTCAGTTGGTCACTGTTACTCTATTCACTACTCTCAGTAACTACTCATTTGGTCATTCCTACTATAGTCACTACTCAGTTGGTCGCTCTTACTATAGTCGTTACTCTAAACACATGAGTGCGATAAGGTTTCAAAAGCAACAGTCATCTAATGATCGAATATCTAGTGGGAGTTTTACAGGTTTACACTCATGTGACACAAAAATAGCTAGTAGCAGTACTACTGAAAAAAGTTCTCAGGAAGTAATATGATCCCATTATCCCCATTATCTGGGCTGTTTTTTGAACACATACATCAGTGGAACACGACATCAACTGATGTCCAACAACAAAAAATTAGTTTTCAACTTTTATGAAAAACTATTAAATAATGGAACTTGATGATATATCTTTTTACTTAATTTTTAGAGAAAAAATTTCTTTTAAAATTCTTCCAAAGTTTCATAGTAAATATCAAGTTCAAAGCATTCCTAATTACATGCGCATTTCTAAATGAAAAAAAATAGTTTCAGCCTACTTAATATATTGTTCTATAGAAGGCGTGGATAGTTTTGAATAATATGGAAGCATTGAGGTTTCTATAGAAGATTATGATTGATTATGATAATTGGAGATAATTATTTGATTTTTTTAAAACCCTATTTCTTTGCAGGAATTAGAGAAAAATATTTCTAATCTTTAAAATAAAAAGTTTTATGTATAAAAATAAAAGACTTTTATAATTTTTATTGAAGTACGCGAATCAGGAACAGGTGGACATTTTAAGGATATAAGAATTCCTAATTTATATTTTCATTCATTCTTTTCAGTATAAGAAACATTTTTTAAAATGGAAAATAAATAGATAAATGTCGTTATGGATTTTCATTTTAAGCCTTAAAATAATTTTAAATTTAATAAAATTTTTAATGGATTCTTTAAGCTCATAACAGCAATTGCGTTTCAATTTAATATTTTTAATGAAGCATATTTTGTATTTTTTTTTTCATTTCCTTCTATTAGCTCACACTCTCGCTATATATATCTTGTTCAAATTTTCAATCGTTAATAAAATACTTTTTATTCATCCACTCAAATTTAAATACATTTTTTTTAACTTACAGTGGTTGGCACTTGATATTAATACAGTTTATTCAAATATATAATTCAGTAATTAAATTTAATTAATTAATTTTAGTTTTTTTAAATTTAAGTTGCATATATCTACCAATAGATGGCGCCAGATAAACTTAAAAAAATGCATGAAAATTATTTATAAATGACTTTCTGCAATATAGTGAAAAAAAAAAAAAAATAGGAATTCACTTGCATTTTCATTTTTTATATTACTTGTTTCAAGATAATTGAGACTTAAAAAAAATATTATCAAGTTCCCAAATTGTAAAACCTTTTAGTTATATACACATAAAAAAAGTTGTTTTCCTTTACAATTTATTGATTTGTTTTCCGTTATAGTTGCTAAGATATTTACTATCAAAGTCGATTATAAAGAAATCAATTCAATAAACCGTCTTATTTTTACAGAAACAAGTTATCCAACAAATTAATATTAAAATTATAAAAGCAATACAGTAATTAAAAAAGCAATAAACATCGAAACAAGTAATAAACATCACCATTTTGATATTAAACAATAAATTTTAAAAAGAAATCAGAAAATTGAGCATATTTTATTTTCCTCATTTCTATATTAATTATATTATTGTGGATATCCAACAAACTAAATAAATGTCGAAATTACAAAAAGAATAAAAGAATTAAGAAAGCAATCAACACATTATAAGCAATAAATCTCTACACAAGAAATAAACATCTTCAGTTTGTAAATAATCATTAAATTTAATTGACTATACCAAAATTTGTTTGATGTAAAAAATACATATACATGTGAATTATTTTGTTTGTTTATTGAAAGATAATTACTCCGACATGTTCTTAAACAAAGCAATTTGAAAAATAAATTTTTTATAAAATGAAAGTTATGTACACAAAAATGCTGTATAAAAATTCTGTATAAAAAATACTGTAATATTACTTTGATAAAAAGTTCAAGTAAAATACGAATAATCAAGATTTATCCGATTACTTCCATCAACTAATATTCTAATAGTACATTAAATAATTTACTGTTTAATACTTATTATTTATGACCAGATAAAAACATTAAGAAATTATTTATGAATTACTTCAAATGTTTAAAATGTTTAAGAAAATGAAAAAAAGAAAAAAAATACTGAGCAGGATCTAATTCAGTTTTAACGTACTTTTAATAACCCGTGCAGTTCTCTAGTAAAATAAATAATAAGTTTAGAATGCTCGATCATCACAAAATAAAAAGCTTTAAAATTTTTTTTTCTTTCTAATGCAGCTGGCAAACACTTAGTCAGCTTGGTCTTGGATGCCTTAAGGCAAGTGCTGTGCAGACGTACTCACTTTGCATTACCCAGGGGGCGCGTATAACTTGAAGATAAGCCGCGGAGTAACAATGCCCTTACAGTCATAAGTAACCGGGACCTACAGTTTAAAGAGGATTCCGAACCACTACAAACATCCCTGGTACCGCCTGGACTTGAACCCGAAACCTGTGGTACCGAGCGCCAGAGCTCTAGTCACTCGGCCATTCAGGCCCCGCTTTTAAAACTTTCATGAAGAAATTTTGCATTAATGGAAATTTACGACCTCTTATTTACTCCATTCTCAAAAAAGAAAAAAAAAATGTATTAAAACTGCCCTCAAATATTCTTGTAAGAACCAGGTATTAAGAATTTTCAATTATGTATAAGTTTGAAGGTAAGATTCAACAATTTTAATCATATCGATTTTGGAGGAGGGTTGGAATTTTTGAATAATTTGAAAAGATTGACATATCTTTAGAAAATTATGATTTATGATCTGACAATAGGAGGAGAACTTAGGAGTTTTTTTTTAAAATCCGTATTACTTTTCATATCTTTATAATTTGAAAATGTTTCCGAAAATATTGCATTTTGTTATAATAACAACTTTGGCATGTACCAAAGAAATTTTTCAAGTTTTATTGAGTTTTTAAAATTGTAAACTCATGTTTCTGAAAATTGCAACACCATGAAGGACTTACGCGAGTGAGCTGAAATTTTCAGGAAATGCAAATTAGCGCATGATATGCAAATGATTAGAATTTCAAATTCGTAGCGCATGCGTATGCTGAGCAGCATCCTCTGAACGGCGGATGGATCCGAATAAATAGACGGCTGTAGCGAGGAGTGTATGCTTATCTGCTAGTGGTAAACGTTAGCTCAATCGTTATTTATGCCTCTTCGACGAAAGACAGCGAGATTTGAATAACTTACAGAGTTTGAACGGGAGAGAATCATCGGCCTTCGTGAAGCTGGATTGTCTTATCTTGCAGGAGCCGCTCGTGTGCAGCGTAACAGCAGCACAGTGATGCGTCTTTGGAAGCAGTGGACGGACGAGTGTTGGACAACTCGGAAATCTGGGAGTGGACCCCGAAATGTGACGTCAGCTCGCGATGATAGACACATGGTCCGCATGGCGCTGACGGACCGTGCAGCTTCCTCTAGACAATTGGCAGCACAGTGGTCAATAGCTACAGGTGTTTAATTGTGTGATTCATCAATTCGTAGACGTCTGCTGCAGCGTGGACTGCGCGCATGGACTCCTTTATACAGGATCTCTCTCACACTAAACCATCGCCGCCTGCGGCTATAATGGGCCGCTCAACTTAGAGACTGGCGTGCTGATTGGCAGCATGCCGTGTTTTCTGACGAATCCCGCTTTAATTTGTGGTACCATGAGGGCCGCATTCGTGTCAGACGCTATGCCGGTGAACGCCACCTTCCGGAGTGCATTATTGAACGCCATAGTGGACGAACACCCGGAGTTATGGTCTGGGGTGCCATAGAATATCATGAACGATCTCAATTGCTAAGAATTGTGGGCAATCTGAACAGCAACCGGTACATCAGTGAAGTTCTACAGCCCCAAGCTGTTCCCTTCCTTCAAAGCTTGCAAGGCGCTGTATTTCAACAGGACAATGCCCACCCTCATATTGCTAGGACTGTTCAATCCTTCTTTGCAACGCGGCAGGTGCAGCTTCTTCCTTGGCCTGCGTATTCCCCGGATATGTCGCCGATTGAACATGTGTGGGATTTCGTTGGTCGGCGTCTCGCTCGTGATCCTCGTCCTGTTGCTTCTGCAGACGAACTTTGGGTGCGCATACAAACAATATGGAATGCTCTTCCTCAGGAAGACATTCAAAATTTGTTTGACTCCATGCCACGTCGTGTAGCAGCACTTATTGCGGCGCGTGGTGGCTATACAAAATACTGATTCCGATCTCTTGTTATTGCTTGTTTGCTTTGAACATTTAATCATTTGTTTGTACCACTACCACTCAACTGTGTATTAAAATTTATTCAATTATGACGATTCCTTCATGGTGTTGCAATTTTCACAAACATGAGTATATATATTAAGGAAATGAAGTACGTTGATAATGTTTAAAAGTTGAGAATTCCCTGTTGGGTAATTGTTATTGTGAAGAAATAGTTTTATTTTAAACGTTGTATGGTGTAGATTGGACAAACAGTTTGTAAATGGGTGTGATAGGGTTGATATATATGAGGCACAGTCTTCAGAACTCACAGTTTTATTTACACACGCACTCACGCCACAGGCATACAATTTCTGACAAAAAATATTTAACATACTTAAAGTCAGACAGATAATTATAGCTTCATGGAAGGACTCCATTTTTGAACCGAAAAGACGAAACTCGGCTACGCGCAGGAATGCGTAAAATTTTCTTCTTCTGAGGTTGAGAGTCTGTACGGGCATTGCGTAGGGGGATGCATGGTTGCAGCGTAGACAGTAAAAAAACTATAAAAAGTTATTCATTTTTATAAAGAGAAATTAAATAATTATTGTGACCGTACTTCCTCCTACACACTGGCAAGAGCGCCCCCTATGGCTTTCCGGAAAAGTGATTCGTAGTCCTCGAGATTCCTACCCGAGAGGAAGTACAGCGCAACCACGCGTTCCAGTTAGGAAACGTTTAGCTTGTAATCTCTCATCCCGAGAAAAAAATATTTAACATAACTACGCATAATAGTCGGCCTACAGACTCTCACGTGTACAGGAAGTATATTCGCGCATCCCGCGCGTATCTGAGTATCGAGTTTTTTGCTTAGATGTGGAATCCTTCCACGAATCTATAATTATATGTCTTAAAATGTAGTAAATATTGTATGTTTATGTGTAAATATTGTATTTTATATGTCTGGTGCTTGTGTAAATGAAGTTAAGTTTAACTGTTACTGTTATAAAGATATACAAATAGGAAATAACTAATTTATTGATAATTATTTGAACTTTCCCTAGACGAATTAAAAACATACAATCAATAATTAATAAAAAAATTATAATCTGCAAAACGATGTCAAAAGGTGCATGTAATATCAATCATTAAGATTGTTCAAAATAGTAAAACTGTATGATAACTAATAACATTATAAATTTGCCGTTACTGTTATGAAGATATGTAAGTAGGGAATAAATATTTTACTGCTAATTGTTTTAATTTTCTGTAGATAAAATTAACAAATAACCATATTCAAATTCTTAAATTAAACTTGCCTACCTTAAAAACAAATTATTGCTCTACAGTAGCCATCAATCACCAACCGAGGATACTCACTTCCAAAGCGATATCAACATGTTTCGCTTTCTTAGTAAACAGAAATTTTTAAACATCATGAAAAAGAAATATAAACCCCCTCCTCCAATAGGCACAGCTGTGGCTGTAACACCAAGCGATAATTCCGAGAAAGAATTATCGAACTATGAGAAAGTGAAAAGCAATACGAGTCTTAAAAAATTCTTAAGTTCCCCTCCTATTCCAGAATCATCAATCATAATTTTCTATGGATGTGTCAATCCTCCCATATTATTCATAAATTTCAATGTTCCTCGGAGAAATATGTATAAAAAGGATGAAACGTTCGTTTCAACGCCCACACGTTCGAAAATTTTAAAACTTGATCCTTGTAAGAAAACTTTAGAATAATCTTAATGCATCCCTTTTCTTTCAGAAGAGTGTCAATAGTGATGCCGTAAATTTCCATTCATGCAAAAGTTCTTTACGTAAGTGGAAAGCCATATTATTTTATGATTGTTAAGCATTCTGAGATGTTCATTTTGCTTAATGGAAAACTTCTCGACTATTAAAATTGAGTAAATGCTCAAGTAGACTTCGCTCTGTATATTAACGCACATTTTCGCTCAGTAGCATTTATTTATTTTTAAAGTTATTCAAGAAATGGAAATCATTCATTCGTGCTTATTTAAAGTTTAGATATGGTTTTAAATCAATTATTTAATCTTTTTTAATTTCCTATTTGAATATTATGAACTGGAAATAATTAATTAGAACTTTATTTTTTCTTCTAATACAGCTGGCAAATAGACCGTGATCTTTTTTATGCCATAAGGGCTGCACCGATGTTACTCACTTCGCATTACCCAGGGGCGCGTGTAAATTGATGGTAAGCCACGGACGCGGATTAACAATGCCCCCGCAGTGCTCTACGATCCTACAAGGACCGGGACCTACGGCTTAAAGTGGATTCCGAACCACTGCAAACACCCATGGGCAAAGCCGGGATTTGAACCCGATACCTGTGGTACCGAACGCCAGAGCGCTAGCCATTCGGCCATCAGGCCCCTTAATTAGTTAGAACATAATTATTTATATTTTATGTGATCCTTTTATGTTAAAATTATCCCACTGTATCCCATTCATATTCTAAAAGGCGTTTAAAATGGGTACCCATTGCCCGGAAGTATGTTCTGTCCATGTCTTTTGCAAAATTCTTTTGACCATGCACACAGCTGTTGCCCTAATACCAAACGAAAATTAAGTTAGAAAATAATTATCTTTTCCAGTCATCTTGATTGCCTTCCAGACTTTTTCTTTTGTTTTAGATAATCACTAATACGCGACGACTTAATTTTGTCTCATGGTTCCCTTATAGGGGCCTGAATGGCCGAGTGGTTAGCGCCCTGGCGCTCGGTACCACAGGTTTCAGGTTCGAGTCGCGGCTGTGCCATGGATGTTTGTAGCGGTTCGGAATCCACTTTAAACTTTAAGTCCCGGTTCTAATATGATCGTAGAGCGTTGCGGGGGCATTGTTACTCCGCGTCCGGGGCTTATCTTCAAGTGACACGCGCCCCCTGGGTAATGCAAAGTGAGTAACGTCTGTGCAGCGCTTGCCTTAAGGCATCCAAGACTAAGCTGTCTAAGTGTTTGCCAGCTGCATTAGAGCAAAAAAAAAAATACTCATATAGTTGCCTTATAGACGGACAACAAGACAATGTCCAGAAACTTCTGTTTCTATTAAAATTATTATTATTAAAAATTTTTGATAGTGAAATATATTTTTATAAGTAATTATTTCAACTAAAGTAGGACACGGTCTAATATGAATATAGAGAGTTGGACATAGGGTTGACAACCATTCCCAGTAAAAGGAAAACATCTCATGACTCAAAATCTTTCAGAAGGCAGACGACCTTGGCCCAACATGGGGCTGTTGCACCAATCAAAAAAGAAAAATTATTTCAATTCTCTTGATAAAAAGGAATAACCATATTCAAATTCCTAAATTATACTTTGTTGTCCTAAAAGCAGATGATTGTTTAAAAAAAAAAAAACAATATTTCACTAGGAGGAAAATTCTCACCTACATTCAAGTAGTGTTTCATTTTTTTTTTTCTTAGATATAATTTACTACTGTGTCCAAAATGTTACACCAATTTTTCAATTTAAAATTCCCGGGTCTTATGGAATTTCAATTTTTTTTTCTTCTTTAGGTTTCTGGCACTGTCCTTCACATCTGTGGAAAATTTGTCGTCACAATATTCATTAGTGTTTGAGTTATTCTTGGCTTTGTGAGACGCTAATAGAATTACGGCGATTTTTGAAATATCGAAATTAAGTGAGCAAAGAACTTGCATTCAATGTTGTTTGTGGAAACGTGTAGATTGGTGCAGAAGGCAATTGTTGAGCCTTCCTATATCGGAAAGAAATGTTTAGAAGAGGTATAAACAGTTCAAAGAAGGCAGAGAACGCGTTGAAGACGAAGAGCAATCTGGCCGACCATCAACCTCAACTGACGAAACTCACGTTCAAAAAATTAAAGATTTGCTGCTTGAAAACCGTCGATTTACAATTAGAGACTTTGCTGATGACGTTGGAATTTCAAAAGAATCGGTCAATTTTATTTTGGGCCTCAAACGCGTCAAATATCGATTGGTACCGAAAACACTGAATGCGCCAGATCTCACTGCATTGATTTTTTGTGACACTTTCGCTAAGCCAAAAATGAAACCCATATCGTTCCACAACCACCGTATTCACAAAGTACGACTTCTGGCTATTCCCTAAACTCAAAAGACCCCTCCGGGGTCACTATCCCTGCCGATGACTTTTTATCATGCATTTAGGATAAGAACAAAAGTTGGCATAAGTGCATTGTGTTTGAAAAAAATAATAATTGGTCTTACTTTTTGGCGCAGTAATAAAAAATTATTTCTCCCATGCGCACAGCTTTTGCCATAACATTACACGATAATTTTGAAAAGAATTAAAAAGCAATAAGAATGTGTAAAGCGATATGATTCTCTAAAAATTCTTAAGTATCACCCCTATTCCAGGATCATTAATCACAATTAACTATGAATGTGTCAATCCTGCCATATTATTCATATTTCACAGCTCAACGAAGAACAATGGATTTAAAAGGATTGTAAAGAGTTCTCTTCAAACTCGAAACATAATTGGGAATTTTTAAAACCTGATAAATGAGAGAAATGTATGGAACGATTTTAATACATTTACTTTGAAGACAGAGTAAACAATGAGGCCGTAAATTTTCATTAATGCAAAAGTTCTTGCGGAAAGTGGAAAGCCATATTATTTTATGAGGACTAAGTTCTCTTTAGTGAAAAACTGCTCGGCTATTAAAATTACGTTATATCTCAACTAGACTTCGTAGACTAGGCTAGACATTTGAGCATAGATTTCTTTATATTTTTTACAGATTTTCGGGCATTTGAATAAATTTATAAATTCTCATCTAAAACTTTGGATATGGATCTAAAAGCAATTAAAGTAACTCCTTCAATGTGCTGTTAGAATAATAAATAATATTGCTAATTGATTAGAAAATAGGTAATCATATTTTCTGCCGTATAAGTAATAGCATTTTTTAGGTAAATAACTTTTTGTTAATATATATATATATATATATATATACATATAATTTTGGGCATGCAGTGCCACAAGTTTCGAGTTCGAGTTCCGGTGGTGACATGTATGTTTGTGGTGAGTCGGAATGCACTTTAAACCTTAAGTCCTCATCTATTATTACAGTTGGCTGTAGAGCTGACAAACCCTGTACTGCCCTGTAAAAAGAAAACACCTCCTGTCTCGAAATCTGCCAGAAATCAGACGGATTTTGCCAACCATGGAGCTATTGCACCAATGAAGAAGAAGAATTATTTCAAATCAATAATCATAGTCAGATTTCTAAATTAAACTTTGCTTTTCTGAAATCAGATCATTGTTTTACAAAAACAATCTTTCACAAAGAGATAATTCTCACCTTTAAAGAGATGTTCCATTTTTTTCCTAGGTATAATTTTTTAAATTCTTTAAAAAAGGAAAAATTCTTTCACCCTTACACACAGCTGTTTCCATAACAGCACGTGATAATTTCGAAAATAATTGTCAAACAATAAGAATGGGAACAGCGATATGATTCTCTAAAAATTCTTAAGTATCTCCCCTATTCCAGGATCATTAATCATAATTTGCTATGAATGTGTCAATCCTGCCATATTATTGATATTTCACAGCTCCTCGAAGAACAATGGATTTAAAAGGTCCCTTCAAACTCGAAACATAATTGAGAATTTTTAAAACCTGATAAATGAGAGAAATGTATGGAACTATTTTAATACATTTACTTGGAGGACAGAGTAAACAGTGGCACCGTAAATTTTCATTAATGCAAAAGTTCTTGAGGAAAGTGGAAAGCCATATTATTTTATGATGATTAAGTTCTCTTTAGCTAAAAACTGCCCGGCTATTAAACTTACGTTAAATCTGAACTAGACTTGCTTCAACATATTTGAGCATAAATTTCTGTTTCTCTTTAAAGTTTTTCGATCATTTGAAATAATACATAATTTTTATTCAAAACTGTGAATATCGTTCTATACACAATTAAATTAACTGATTCAAAGGGTTATTGGAATATTAGATAATGTAATTAATTGATTACAACAGTTTTAATCATATTTTCTGAGATATATTTATTAGCATTAATTAGGTACACTGCTTATTATTTATTAGTTTATTGTTATTAAATCTTATAATATATATATATGCTACTGTGTCTAAAGAGTAAGACCAATTTTCATTGTAAATTTCCCGGGCATATGGTATTTTAATTTTCTTTCTTCTTTAGGTTGTTGGCACTGTCCTTGACATCTGTGTGAAAGTTTACGTCAAAATATTCATTAGTATTTGAGTTATGCATGGTTTTGTGAGATGCTAAAACTGATTCCGGCGATTTTTGAAGTCTTAATTAATTGAACAAGAGCGTACATTAAATTTTTTTTGCGGAAGCATATAGAATGTTGCAGAAGGCATTCGGTGAGCATTCCTATATCGAAAAGAAATATTTAGAAGAGGTATAAAGAGTTCAAAGAAGGCAGATAACGCATAGAAGACGAAGAGCCTTCTGGTCGACCCTCAACCTCAACCGACGAAGCTCACGTCCAAAAAAAATTAAAGATTTGGAGCTTCCAAACCGTCGATTTGAAATTAGAGACCTTATTGAGGATGTTGGAATTTCAAAAGGATGGGTCAATTCCATTTTGGCCTCAAACGCGCCAAATCTCGATGGGTACTGAAACACTGAACGCGCCAGCTCACGCTTCTTCGTGACCTTTTCGCCAAAAATGAAACCCATATGGTTTCACAACCACCGTATTCACACAGTGCGAACTTCTCAGCTATTCCCTAAGCGTAAAAGACCACTCCGAAGACACCGTTTTGAGTCGATTGAAAAGATTCAACGTGAATCGGCGCACACTTTGAAGTTTTAGTATGCATTGAGGATTGGAAATAAAGTTGGCATAAGTGCATTGTGTCCGGAGAGGATTGTGATGAAGGTGATGAAATTCATTTGAAAGAATAAATAATGAGTTTAAAAAAAATTGGTCTTACTTTATGAGCACAGTGATATTTATTTATGTACTGAATAATAATTATTCTAAAATGCTCTTAAACACATTCGATCGAAAACTATGTATAACCAGTTGATACTTGATTATATACGTATATATCTATGATTACATACTTAGACATACTTGATATTGTATGTTCCACTTGGTCGCTATCTAGACCAGGTTCATGAAATTGGTAAATAGGCGAGTCATGATAAGGAGCCAAAAATGCTGATTCTTTTGTCCTTGACCTTGCAGCACAAAGACATGGGGCACCCAAACGAAGTCTGATTTTATTCCACCGAAATATACCGCCAGGCACTGTATACCCATTTCAGTCACATTTTATGATATAGATGATCTACAATGGGACTATTGTCACCCTGACCCACATAGGGACACATTGTATACTTAAATAATGCTAAACAAAAGTTGCTAACATAACCAATAATAATGCTAAACAAAACTATTTACGTAATTTTAATAGCCGAGAAATTTTCCATTTAAACAAAATGAACATCTTACAATGAGTAGCCATCATAAAATAATAAGGCTCTCCACTTCCATACAGAACTTTTGCTTTAATGGAAATTTACGGCATCACTGTTTACACTCTTCTCATAAAAGAGGGTAGCATTAAAATTGTTCTAAAGTTTTCTTACGAGGATCAGGTTTTAAAAATTTCGAACGTGAGGGCGTTGGAAGGAACTTCGTTCTATCCTTTTCAGAAATTTCGAACGTCAGAAATTTCAGAACGTGAAATTTCAGAAAATTCTGAACGTCAGTCGTTCCATCCTTTTCATACATTATTCTCCGAAGAACATTGAAATTTATGAATAATATCGGAGGATTCACACATCCATAGAAAATTATGATCGATGATCCCTGTATAGGAGGGGAACTTAAGAATTTTTTAAGACTCGTATTGCTTTTCACATCCTTATAGTTCGATAATTTTTTCGAAATTATCGCGTGGTGTTACCCCAACAGCTGTGCGTCTTGGAGGAAAGGTTTATTTTTCGTTTTCGATGATTTTTAGAAATTTTTATTTGCAAGGAAAACGAAACTTGTTGATATCGCTTTGGAAGTGAGTATCCTCTGTTGATGATTGATTGCTACTGTAGAGCAATGGTTTGATTTTAAGCTGAGGTAGTTTAATTTGAGAAACTGAATGTAGTTATTTATTAAATACGTTTAGATGACTGAAATAATTATCAGTAAAAATATAATTCTTCCCTTTTTGCATATCTTTATAACAAAAACAGATTATTATCTTAAATTCTCATTTAGCATAAATTTTTAATATTTTGAGCAATCTTAATAATTGACGTTACATGCATCTTTTACATGGTATTGTATACTGCAATTTTTTAGTAATTAATGTTAGTATTTGTTAAATTCGTCTAGGTAAAAAAAATGTCCGCTGTTTGCATACCCTTATAAAAGTAACATTTAGTGTTTTATATTATTAGTTATCAAACGGTTAGTTACAGTTATAATATTTTGAACAATTTTAATGATTGAATATTATATGCATATATTGGTATCGTTTTGGAGATTGTAATTTTTTTTTAATAATTTTCTCTAGACGAATTTAACAAATGCAATTAATGAAAAATTACAATCTACAAAACGATAACAATATTGCATGTAATATCAATCATTAAAATTGTTCAAAATATTATAACTGTAACTAACCATTTGATAACTAATAATATAATACAATAAATGTAATATATTATTAGTTATCAAATGGTTATTATCAGTAAAAATATATATTCTCTATTTGCATATCTTTATAACAATAAGAGTTACTCTATTGTATTATTATATCATACAGTTATAATATTTTGAGCAAACCTAATGAGAGATATTGCATGCATATATTGGTATCGTTTTGTATATTGTAATTTTTAATTAATTATTGATTACATTTGTTAAATTCGTCTAGAGAAAATTCCAATAATTAACTGTAAAAATAATTGTTTCTTATTTGTATTTCTTTACAACTATTATTGTATTATGTTATTAGTTATCATAGAATTGAGTGTTTAAGTAATTTAATTAACTCAGAAATTCTCCATTAGTAATTTAATTAACTAGAAATTCTGCTAGAATGTTTAACCATCATAAAATAATATAGCTTTCCAATTTCAGAAAGAACTTTTGCATTAATGGAAATTTACGGCAACACTGTTTACACTCTTCTCAAAGAAAAGGGATGCATTAAAATTTGTTCTAAAGTTTTCTTGCAAGGGTCAGGTTTTAAAAATTTCGAACCTGAGGGCGTTGAAAGGAACCTCTTTTCAACCTTTTCATATATTTTTCTCGAAGGAACATTGAAATTTATGAATATTATGAGAAGATTGACACATCCATAGAAAATTATGATTGATGATCCTGGAATAGGAGGGGAACTTAAGAATTTTTTAAGACTCGTATTGCTTTTCACGTCCTCATAGTTCGATAATTCTTTATCGAAATTATCGCTTGGTGTTATAGCAACAGCTGTGCCTATTGGAGGAGGGGGTTTATATTTCGTTTTTCATGATGTTTAGAAATTTCTATTTACAAAGAAAGCGAAACATGTTGATATCGCTTTGGAGGTGAGTATCCTGTGTTGGTGATTGATGGCTACTGTAGAGCAATAATTTTATTTTAAGGTAGGCAAGTTTAATTTAAGAATTTGAATATGGTTGTTTGATAAATTCGTCTAGAGAAATTTAAAATAATTATCAGTAAAATAATTATTCTGTACTTGCAAATCTGTTTAACAGTAAGAGTTACTTTATTATATTATTAGTTATCACACAGATATAATATATTGAACAATCTTAGATTGATATTACATGCATCTTTTGACATCGGTTTGTGGACTTATTAATTATTGATCGTATTTGTTAAATTCATCTAGTGGAAATTAAGATAATTATCGGTAAAAGTATAATATGTTCTGTATTTGAATATCTTTATGATACATTTATTGTATTATATTATTAATTATCAAACAGTTAGTTAATTTGAACTATCTTAATAATTAATATTACATGAATATTTTGACATCGTATTGTACATTGTAATTTTAATTAATTATTGATTGTATTTGTTGAATTTTTCTACAGAAAATTCAAACAATTATCTGTAAAAATAATTGTTCCCTATTTTCATATCTTTATAACAATAAGAGTTATTCTGTTATATTATTAGGTAATACATTTAGTTACAGCTATAATATTTCGTGCAAAGTTTAAAATTGATATTATATGCATCTTTTGACATCGTTTTGCAGATTGGAATTTTTATTAATTATTGATTGTATTTGTTAAATTCATCCGGAGAAAATTCAGATAATTATCAGTAAAAATGATTGTTCCTATTTGCATATATTTATAACAGTAACTGTTACTTTATAATATTATTAGTTATCATACAATTATAATATTTTTAACAATCTTAAATGATTGATATTACATGCATATATTGGTATCGTTTTGCAGATTGTAATTGTTTTATTAATTATAGATTGTATTTGTTAAAATCATATAGAGAAAATTCAAATAATTATCAGTAAAAATATATGATCCCTATTTGAATATCTTTATAACAGTAAAAGTTGTTGCAGTATATTATTAGTTATTATACAGTTGAGTGTTTAAGTACTTTTAACAACTCAGAAGTTTTCCATTAAATAAAATGAACATTGAAGAATGATCAATCATCATAAAATAATATGGCTTTTCACTTCCATGAAGAACTTTTACATAATGGAAATTTAGGGATCGCTTTTTACACTTTTCTTAAAGAAAAGGATGCATTAAAATTGTTCTAAAGTTTTCTTACGAGGATCAGGTTTTAAAATTTTCGAACGTGAGGGCGTTGAAAGGAACTTCGTTTCATCCTTTTCATAAATTGTTTTCCGAGGAAGATTGAAATTTATGAATAATATGGGAGGATTGACACATCCATAGAAAATTATGATTAATGATCTCGGAATAGGACGGGAACTTAAGAATTTTTTAAGACCGTATTGCTTTTCACTTCCTATAGTTCGATGATTCTTTTTCGAAATTATCGCGTAGTGTTACCGCAACAGCTGTGTGTATTGGATGAAAGGTTTATCTTTCGTTTTTGAAGATCTTTTAGAAATTTCTATTTACAAAAGAACGAAACATGTTGATATCGTTTTTTAGGTGAGTATGTTCTGTATGCTCTTGTGATTGATGGCTACTGCAGAGCAATGGTTTGATTTTTAAGGTAGGGAAGTTTAATTTAAGAAAATGAATATGGTTAATTGTTAAATACGTTAGATAACTAAAATAATTATCGGTAAAAATATAATTGTTCCCTTTTTGCGTATCTTTATAACAAAAACAGATATTGTCTTAAATTCTAGTTATCATGCATTTTTAATATTTTGAGCAATCTTAATGATTGATATTACATGCGTGTTTTGATATGATATTGTCGATTACAATTTTTTAGTAATTACTGATTGCATTTGTTAAATTCGTCTAGGTAAAATTCAAATAATTATCAGTAAAAATAATTTCCCCTATCTGCATATCTTCATAAAAGTAGCATTTATTGTAATATATTATTAGTTATAATACAGTTATAATATTTTGAATGATTGATATTACATGCGACTTGGACGTCGTATTGTAGACTGTAATTTTTTATTAATTATTTATTGCAAAAATTATCAGTAAAAATTATTGTTCCCGATTTGCATATCTTTATAAAAGTGACAGTTTTTGTATTATATTATTATTTATCATACAGTTGAATGTTTAAGCAATTTTAATAGCTCAGAAGTCTTCCATTAAACAAAATGAACATCTCAGAATACTTAGCCATCATAAAGTAATATGGCTTTCTTCTTCCATAAAGAACTTTTGCATTAATGGAAAGTTACGGCGTCGCTGTTTACTCTCTTCTCGAAGAAAAGGGATGCATTAAAGTTGTTCTAAAGTTTTCTTGCAAGGATCAAGCTTTAAAAATTTCGAATATGAGGGCGTTGAAAGGACTTCATTTCCTCTTTTCCATATATTGTTCTCCTAGGAACATTGAAATTCATAACTAATAGGGGAGGATTGACACATCCATAGAAAATTATGATTGATGATCCTGGAATAGGAGGGGAACTTAAGAATTTTTTAAGACTTGTATTGCTTTTCACTTCCTCGTAGTTCGATAATTCTTTTATCGAAATTATCGCGTGGTGTTATAGCAACAACTGTGCCTATTGATGGAAGGGTTTTATATTTCGTTTTTCATGATGTTTAGAAATTTCTGTTTACAAAAGAGAGCGAAACATGTTGATATCGCTATGGAGGTGAGTCTTCTCTGTTGGTGATTGATGGCTATTGTAGAGCAATAGTTTGATTTTAAGGTAGAGGAGTTTACTTTGAAGAACTCAATGTGGTTATTTATGAACACATTTAGATAATTAAAATAATTATCGGTAAAAATATAATTGTTCCCTATTTGCATATCTTTATAAAAGTGACAGTTATTGTATTATATTATTATTTTCATACATTTTTATTATTTTGAGCAATCTTAATGATTGATATTACATGCATCTTTTAAAATGCTGTTGTAGATTGTATTTATTAATTAATTATTGATAGTATTTGTTAAATTTCTTGTAGAGAAAATTCAAATAATTATTAGTAAAAATAATTATTCCCTTCTTGCATATTCTTATAACATTAACAGTTATTTTGTTTTATTATTAGTTATCATACAGTTACAATGTTTTGCCAACCTTAATGATTGATATTACATGCATCATTTGACATCGGATTTAAGATTGTATTTTTTATTAATTATTGATTGTATTTGTTAAATTTTCCAGAAAAAATTCAAGTAATTATCAGTAAAAATAGTTGTGAGTAGGAGCTATTGTATTATATGATTAGCTTTCATACATTTAGTTTTATAATATTTTGGGCAATCTTAATGAGTGATAATATATGTATGTTTTGGCATCACTTTACAGACTGTAATTTCATAGTTGACTTCTGACAATTCCCTAAACTCAAAAGACCACTCCGGGGACACCGTTTTGAGTCGATAGAAGAGATTCGACGTGAATTGCCGCACGCTGTGAAGGCCATCCCTGCCGATGACTTTTCAGCATTCGTTGAGGATTGGAAAAAAAGTTGGCATGAGTGCATTGTGTCCGGAGGGGATTACTTTGAAGGTCGATGAAATAAATTAGGAAGAATAAATAAAGAATTTTTGAAAAAAAAATAACAATTGATCTTACTTTTTGGGCACAGTAGTATGTCTTCTGGAACGACTTCAATCTAACAATAGAATATTAAGTTCCAATATCATAGCCTGTTTCATATATATTCTAATGTATTTGACACACTCATTTTAATTAATATATAAATTATATAGCAATAAGAACAATATAAAATTAATATATATATATAGATAGATAGATACTTACAAAGATACAATTATATGTTGTTGTTGTTGTTGTTGTAATATAAATTATATAAATTGTAATATAAATTATACAATTATATAAAAACATAAAGACAAAGACAAAGAAAAATCTATAAGAAATTCGTAGAGAAAAAATGTCATTATTAGTAATACAGTATTTTTTGTCTTAAGCAGTACGAACTTCTATTTTTCTACCTTGTTACAAAAATAAACAATGTAAATGTTTTCAAGCATATATGTGATTCCACATTTATTTTTTTACCTTTCTTATTAAAAATAAAATATTTTAATTCTATAATTTGAATCATTAGTTTAATTTTACGCATCATTTAATTATTTTATGAAAATAAATTAATTTATAAATACTTTCAATAAAATACGATTTGTTCGACTAGTATTTTTCTACTTTGCATTTCTCTAAATTTTTCATTTATTTAACTTTAATATTAATATGTATTGTCAAGGTAAACAAAACTAAAACAAACATCAATTTATGAGTTAAAAGGTAATTTTAAATCATTTTTATAAAGAAAAGAACTATTTTTCAAATAGCTCCAGTATTATTAAGACTTTTATTTAAAAAAACCAAGTTAATTTTAATAAAGAGATAAAAATTCGAAATATATTATGTCTTCCTTTTTCATTTTAAAGCAAAAACGGAAGAGATTAAAACTTTAAAATATTTCTAAGGAAACCATTGTTTAGAATAACGTTTTTTCAATTTAATAACTTAATTTTACTGCAGTTCCAACGTTTTTTTATCCTTTAAAATCCAAAATTTTAACAGCACGTCATTTATAAAGATAAGTTTTACAGAAATGTAATACAATAACATTTTTCTCTCGTGAAATTCATTTATTTTAATGTCAAGTACCAAAAGCTCACTTCGGAGAATATATTAAAATGAATAATTTTATTATTACTTTTTTTAAGTATTTAATATTAAATCCGAAAATGTATTGTTAACTTTCCAAGAAAATGACAAAAGGAATTTATAAAATAAGAAATTTAATTTTTCATTTTCATTTATTCGTAAAAAATAGCAAGAAAGCCTTGCAAAATTCATTGTTTAAATATTTTTAGTACATTTTAGGAATTATTATTAGTTTTAATTTTGAGCTTATTTTATGTTTTAGTTATTAAAGATCAAATTGTATGACGGTTTTTTAAATGTTTGTTTGCAAATTAAAAAATGAACAGAATTGGAAAATAATTGCATTTCTGGCTTTATTGAATATATATTAAAAATTTACGTTTTAACTATGAATCGATTGATTTTTATTCTTTTATCTTGAATTCAATCTAATCTATTGTAAACAATTGTTTTTAAATTGTAATGCATGTCGCATTCTATTTAATTCGAAAACTAAATAAATTAAACTTTTTGTGTGTGGAATTTCATTACATAAAATAATAATAATTGAAAAAGAAATTGCATTTTTGTTAAACTTTAATTCCAAATACTTTAATATTGAAGTCTAAAAACATTAATATTTGAGTAAATATTATTTCAATTTTTATTTTACTAAGCATTTGCATTTCAATATATATTGGAAAATAAAATATTCTTTAAATACATATTCTCATTTTACAATATTTCTATTTACAAATATTAAAAATAATGCAGAATATAATGTTCGATTTTATTTTTTTTCATTGTGAATTAAAAATATATTGTTAATATTTAAACTTATGTCAAAATTAAATATTTAATATAATAAATAAAATTATCATATTACAATATTAATAATCAAAGGGCCCGAATAGCCGAGTAGCTGGCGCTCCGGCGTTCGGTACCACAGGTTTCGGGTTCGAGTCCCAGCGGTGCCATGGATGTTTGTAGTGGTTCGGAATCCACTTTAAACAGTAGCTCCCGGTCCTAATAGGATGGTACAGCGTTGTGGGGGCATTGTGACTCCGCGTCCGTGGCTTATCTTCAAGTTATACGCTCCCCCTGGGTCCTGCAAAGTGAGTAACGTCTGTGCAGCGCTTGCCTTAAGGCATCCAAGACCAAGTTGTCTAAGTTTTTGCCAGCTGCTTTAGGACAAAAAAAAAATATTAATAATCAATAAAATATTCATAATATTCAAAAATTCTTTATAATAATATAATGGTATCAATTTTAATAATTTTCATTTTTAAGTCATAATTAATATTGTAATATGACAATATAAATAATCAAAATAATCTCCAATAAAATTAAAACAATTCATTAGCAATAACATGGCTTTTTTTCTTTAAAAAATGTATTTTTGGAATAAGACTAGCAAATAACCTTGTCTTGTTAATAATTTCAACAAAGCACACAACTGTGGAGGTGTGGAGGAGGAATCACTGTTACATAACAGGAAAAAAGGCTTTAAAGATTATCAAGCATCCTTTATCAGAGCTCATATCAATAAATAAATTTAAATATTCATTTTGAAAAAAGAAATCAAACCCACTTTAACTAATTTGAAAAGAAAGGAAACCCAAAAAACCATTACTAGTTCTATATACGTATGTTTAATCAGAAGTTGAATGAGCATGCTGTTAGCATCAATGTTTGAATGAACAGGCTATAGTTTCAAATAGCGAGGGTATAGATTTGTATACCAGTGGAATAGCTTCTTATATTCCTCGTAGGCTTCATAATTTTTTTTTTTTAAAATTTTATTTAGCTTAAAACTTTTTAAGATAAAATTTTAATCATTTTTATAAACAATTTTATTTATTTAAAAAAATATATAATATATAAATAGTAAAATATTAAAATATAAATTAAACATATTAATTATACATTAATTAAATATAAATTAATATTAATATATAAATATTAAAAATATACTATAAATATTTTAATTATTTAAATAAGAAGTAAATTACTAATGGCAAAGTTTATTAACATCATAATCAGTAATGTCGATACAAATATCATAACTTTAGCAAATAAAATTAAAACATAATTTTAATATTTTTTTTAATTATTTTTAAGAGTTTTTCAGGTTGATTTTACACCCACTGTTAATCTACTGAAAAAATTTCCTGTTTTTTAATTTAATCTAATTTTTTAGTATATTAAAATAGAAGAATTTTCCTGTATTTTAAAAAATTTCTGCAGCATCCAAACATGTGGAAAATGATATTTAGCTTATTGATAATTAATCCTACTTCACATCTTGTGAAATCAGCTCTTAGGACTGTTCATGATATTATAATTAAAGAAAGAAATTGCCTGAATATTTCAACAAAAACACCTTTGTTTGTATGAAAATTGACAGATTATTCTGTATTTAGATTCACAATATCGGCAACAGGTGTCTCATTATTAATTTAATTAATTAAATGTAAATTAATTTATTTGATTGAAGTTTAAAGAATAGATTGATTTGAACTCAGTAAGATGTTTTATAAATATTTATTCTGAGAAACTTAGTAAAAATCCGACATAAAATATCTCGTAAGAAATTCTTGTTATAGGTTTTTAACTTACTGTAACTCAACTTTATGAGTTTTATAAAGTAAAGTTACTTCATTGCTTTATAAATCGCCACAACTGTGGAACCTGTAGGTGGTTAGAAAATATTACTACAAATAGGGATACAAAAGTGGGTGGTAGGTATAAAAAGGTGGTCTATCCCTGCTTTAGCATGATTGAATAATAGAATCATTGCAATAATTATTCACTTTGTTTATTATAATAAGAAGTTCATACCGAAATTCAAACGAATACAAATCAATAAATCATTTATATTACTTTACATATTCTAAAAAAGACGATATTAACAAACATACGTTTTATATTTAAAAGAACACATCCACAAACAACTATTACTGTTGTAGCATAACATGGGAGTGGTTAGTACATGTTACTACTAACAGAAATATAAAAGTGGGCGGTAAATATAAAAAGATTGATTATTCCTGCTTTAACATGATTTAATAAAAGAATCGTTGCAATAATTATTCACTTTGTTTATTTTAATAAAAATTTCATACCGAAATTCAAACAAAGAAAAATCAATGACGTTTGGTTTGTCGGCCTACCGTCATTTTGTGCACACTTTGGGCTAATTATACCGGGACCTACAGTTTAACGTGGATTGCGAACCAATCACAAATATCCATGCCACTGTCAGGATTCGAACCTGAAGCCCGTGGTACCAAAGGCCATAGCGCTAGCCAACTGCCCATCAGGCCAAGTAAATAAATCATTTATATCACTCTACGTATGCTAAAAAAGACGATATCATCACACATATGTCTTATATTTAAGAAGAAAAACAGTCACAAACAACTGTTACTGTTGTAATGTAACCTGCAGGGGGTTAGAAAGTGTTACTACTAACAGAGATAGTGGGTGGTAGGTATATAAAGGTTGACTACCCCTGCTTAAGCATGATTGAATAATAGAATCATTGCATTAATTGTTTACAATTTTTATCACAACAAAAATTTCATACCGAAAATCAAAGAAAGACAAATCAATAAAGCATTTATATTACCTTATATATGTCAAAAAAAGATTATATAAACAAATACATTCAGAAGTCATATATTTTATGACTTCAGTCCGAACTCATATATTTTATATTACATCCACAAGCAATTATTATTATTGTAATATAACCTGTGTTTGGTTATAAAATTGTACTACTAACAGAGATACGAAAGTGGGTTGTAGGTATAAAAAAGGTTGGCTACCCCTGCTTAGCACGTTTGAATAATAAAATCATTGCAATAATTGTTCACTGTCTTTATCGTAGCAAAGGTATCATACCGAAATCCAAAGAAAATGAAATATTTATATACCCATTAAAAGCATTATATAACCATGTAAAGCATTTATATACCCTTACATAAGCTAAAAAAGGTGAAATAAACAAAATGTTGATTAACAATATTTTATATTTAAAAGAAAATTTCCACAAACACCTTTACTATTGTAATATAACCTGTGGGCCGTTAGTAAATTTTGCTTATAATATAGATACAAAAGTGGATAGTAGGTATAAAAAGGTGGACTATCCCTGCTTTAGCATGATTGAATAAAAGTATCGTTGTAATAATTATACACTTTATTTATAATAATAAATATTTCCTACCGAAATCCAGACAAACATAAATCAATAAAGCCTTTATATTCCCTTACATATGCTAAAAAAGGAGATATAACAAATATCTTTAATATTTAAAAGAAATTCACACACACCTGTTAATATTGTAATACTCAATACTATTCTTAATAACTAATATTGATAATAACATCATGAAATCGATACTATACTAACAAAATAAACTAACACTGCAAAAAAAATCATACCCATTTCTCTCTGTCCGAAGTCATTAATCATATTTCCCTGTTAAAGTGTCAATTCTACCGCCCGATCCATAAACATCAGCTGAATTCATTGAACTGTAATGCTGGAGAGAGAGAGAGAGAGAGAGAGAGAGAGTGAGTGATAAAGAATGTTTTATTAAAGAGTAACTGATTAAAATATTTAGAAAACTCTGACTTCATAGAAAAATTTAAATTGTTTGAATTTCCTTTCCTCAGAATATTAAATAAGCTTTAATTTATCTGTGTAATAAGTTTTGAATTATCTGCCTACTACTGTGCACAAAAAATAAGACCAATTTTTTTTTTTTCAAAAACTCCTTATTTATTCTGCCTAATTTATTTCAACGCCTTCAAAGTAATCTCTTCCGGACACAATTTACTTATGCCAACTTTGTTGTCCATGCTAAAAAGTCATTGGCAGGGATGGCCTTCAAAGTCCAAGGCGATTCACGTTGAAACTCTTCAATCGACTCAGAACGGTGCCCGAGGAATGGTCTTTTGTGTTTAGGGAATAGCCAGAAGTCGCACGCTGTGAATACGGTGGTTGTGGAACGATATGGGTTTCATTTTTGGAGAAAAAGACACAAACATCAATGCAGTGTGAGCTGGCGCATTCAGTGTTAAGGGAACCAATCGAAATTTGACGTTTTTGAGGCCCAAAATGGAATTGAACGATCCTTTTGAAATTCCAACATCATCAGCAAGGTCTCTAATTGTAAATCGACGGTTTGCAAACTTAAAATCTTTAATTTTTAGGACGTGAGCTTCGTCGGTTGAGGTTGGTGGTCGGCCAGAGGGTTCTTCGTCTTCAACGTGTTCTCTACCCTCTTTGAACTGTTTTTATAACTTGTAAACTTTTCTTTCCGATATAGGAATGGTCACCGAATGCATTCTGCAACATTCTATACGTTTCCGCAAAAAAATTAATTCAAGTTCTTTGCTCAATTAATTCAGACATTTCAAAAATCGCCGGAATCAGTTTTAGCGTCTCACAAAGCCAAGCGTAGCTCAAACACTAATGAATATTTTGACGTGAAATTTCACACAGATGTCAAGGACAATACCAGCAACTTTAAATTGAAAATTGAAAGTATATAAAAAATTTCCAACAGGATCTATAGAAAGTAGATCCTATTTGAAAATTGGTCTTAATTTTTGAACGCAGTAGTATATTTATTTTTTTATCTCAAAAGATATAAAAAACGAAATGATTATAATTTATAAGGAAATGTGATAGAAAAGTGATAGAAAGTGTGATAGAAAATTGGATTTTTTAAATTTCATTAAAAATTAATCAGAATATTATACTGATATTTCAATTTGTATTGTTTTTTCTAACTTCGAATTATAATAATAGATTACTTAATGCATATATATCAAAACATTTAGTTGTCATATTTTTTTTTTCCAGTTGACTCCAGAAATATTTTTATATTTCAAATAAATCATTTAAAAACTTACAAAAAAGATATTAGGTTTTTTTCTTATTGAATAAAAAAAATCAAATCTTTTATTATATATATATATTGCCTGCTTTTATATCATATATATTATTCATAATTTGATTATGTTGCTCACAATATTTAATTGTGTAAAGAATTAGTTGCACTCAATACAACGAGTTTTGGTTTTATTAAAGGAATATGGGAGAAACAGTATTTTACAAACAACAAATCTTGATACTGACAGATTAATAATAGATTTACAGAGACGGTTTCCCAATATTTAATTAGAAATCCCTCACCTTATGTTGAATGTTATGTATTTCTTCCATGTAATGCATATGATTCTTTTTGTCATATGCTACCATGTATTTAATATAATAGCATATGGAATGTTCAACATGTTTGCTTTAGTGGTTTTATCACAATGATTTTTATGGACATGGATTTTAATAAAGGAATAAGTGAAAAACAATATCAAACAAACACATTTGGTAATACTGATGAATTAATAATCGAATTACAGAGACTGTTTCATGACGTCTGATTGAAAATCCCTTACAATTTGTAGTATGTCCTGTATTTCTTCCGTATAATGTATATGTGTCTTTTTTCCATATCTTTGGCCGTAGTAGCATATGGATCGCTTACCCTGTTTACTTTCATGATTTTATGTTATTATTTTTATGTTGCTTACAAAATGAAATAGTGCTCATTTTATGCCTTGGACTTTATTAAAGGAATAAGCGAAAACCAAGTAATATAAAAAAAAAATTAAAGTCAATTCCTACTTTTTTTCACACTATATTGCAGGCAGTCCTTTATAAATAATTTTCATTCATTTTTTTAAGTTTATCTGCCGCCATCTGTTGGTAAATATATGCAACTTAAATTTTAAAAAAAATTAAAATTAATTAAATTTAATTTAATTTCTGAATAAATAGTTGAAAAAACTATATTAAGATCCAGTGCCATCCACTTCATGTTAAAAAAATGTATTTGAACTTGAGTGGATGAATAAAAAGTATTTTATGAACGATTGTAAAATTTGAACAAGATATATATAGGGAGGGTGTGAGCTAATAGAAGGAATTGAATAAGTATTCACCAATTCATATTTCGTGTTGCTGACGAACTAAATGTCGAATTAAAGTGAGTACTTCTCAATAATATTGTTTTGTGATGTATACCAGTTTATTTTCATATGTTGTATACAGGTGTATTTTTCATATGTAGTATACGGGTGTATTTTCCATATTTATATACAATCCACATGCATATTTTCCATGCATTTTTCCATATCTTTGCATTCGCGGTTTTCCTTCATATATTGCATGACTATTACACACCGAAATTATGCTTTAGATAAAACTTTCCGCTTAATTATTACGTAACTTTGAAACTTATCTTTCTAAAAACTCCTTGCATCAAATTTTTAGTTGTTCATGGTATTGAATCTAAAAACATTTTTAAACTATGTCGTTTGCTTTTCAAGAACACCGAGATCCAGTTTAATACATTGGAAGATATATGATATATATATATATATATATATCTGCAACTCTTCGCCAATCACTCCTTCAATGCTACGAAGCATGTACTGATGTTGGTCGTCGCAATTTTGGCCATTCAACCTAAACATTGAACCAAAAAAAACTCTTTGAATGGACAACAGTCACTGGACAAACTTTAAGGGTGGCATGGTGTATTAAAGCGTACATCTTTTATATTGAAATGTGTCACCAGTAGAAACTGTCTCAAAAAACGAGCAGACTCGATGGCGTTTGTGATATTCACAATCTTGCCTCGTTAATAGGACGATTACTACTACTATACCACACCACATCACTGTGTCTAGACCGGAATTTCCCCTATGTAGTTTGGGAATGATGTGGGAGAGAGAAGTCTGACTGGTCTCCGTGACGCTCTACGGTCCTATGAGACCGGGACCTACTGCTTAATGTTGATTACGAATCACTACAAACACCCAGAGCACAGCCGGAACTCGAATCCGAAACCTGTGGCACTAAGTGCCCGAGCGCTAGACACTCGGCCATTCAGGCCCCTCGTTAATAGGACTGTCGTGTGGAAGTATTCCGGGTTTTCTCTCTAATCATACGCGAATGCTGGTTAGTTACCCCTAAAAATCCTCCAGGAAGTCCCTTTCCTTTCTTCAATGACACGGGGTCAAGCCAGACTTCTACCTACGGGTGTTTATCACAGCAGAAGATGCCCCCCACCCACCGAGGTTCTTGGACCTGTTCTAGACGTAGCCGTCGATGAAGTAGGATAAAAAGAATAACAACAAAAGTTTTAACCAGTAAAATGCAAGTTATTTTATAGAGTTCAAGAAATAATTTTTGCTTGAGGAACGTTATGAATAAAAATCATTCACACACATATTTCTCAAATGATTATTTCTATGAAACTCATTGCAGGTTTTCATTTCCATTTGAAAATAAATGAATAAAGGAAATCATACAATTAATCAGATTAAATTTTATTCATTCATTCATCATATAAATAAAAATATTTTATTTAGAATGGAAAAGGTTTTAACTTATGAATTATTGACATTTCCATATATATTCGTTTAAAAAACACAAAATAAGCATGCATCCAAGAAGAAAAAGAATACAAAAATCTCCACAGCTGTTACTATTATAGTACTTTATGTTCTTTATAAAAACTTCCGAAATACTGTACGAAATAATGAAAGAAAAGAAAGGTAACATTTTCTCCCATTCCAAGGCCATTCATCATCATTTTCTCTCAAAGTGTCAATTCTCGCGCCTTATCCATAAACATCCGCGTTGCACACGCAGAGCTATATTGCGGGTGAGAGAAATAGGAGCCTTTGATGAAAGAGCGGTTGATTGGACGGAATTTTAACTTGATCCTTCTCGGAAAAGTATTGAAGAAGAATTTGAATGTATTTTTTTAATAAAGAATTTTGAATAAGTTAGCAATTAATTTAAGTCCCCAGAATTTATTTAAAACGTTGCTTTTATTTTGCTAAGATAATTCAATAGAAAATAATATTATATTAAAATTTATAATAAAAAAGGAAAATAATTTCTTCAGAAAATTAAATACCTATTTCTTAATTTATTTTAATAACATATCTAATGAAAAAAAAATAGATTATATAATTAGAATATGAATGAATGTATATATATATATATATTGCTTGTACAAATATTAACTTAACTGTTTATTTTACATATGGCCTACGCTGCCACATGTATTCGGGTTTGAATCCCGACTTTTGATTGGGTTGGGTATTTTTATTGGCTTAGAATCCATTTTAAACAGTAGGTCATGATCTCATATGACTGTAGAGCGTCCGACGTAGGGCTGACAACCCTACCCCTTAAAAAGAAAACATCTCCTATTTCGGAATCTAACAGTCGGTAGACGGCTATGGTCCAACATGGACTAACTATAGTCCATGTTGGACCATGGGGGGGCTTGCTGTTTCACTCTACTGTCATTTTGTGCACACTTTAGGCTAATTAGATCGTGACAAACAGTTTAACGTGAATTTCAAACCATTAACAAACATCCATGCAACCGTCAGGATTCGAATCTGAAGTCTCTAGTTTCAAAGGCCAGAAAGCTACCCAATTGGCCATCAGCCCGCATAGTGCGGGAATTAGTTTACTTAGTTAATTTAACTACTTTTTCGAGAATTAGCTTTCAGTTCCTGTTGACGAAATGAAGAATTAACGGTTACTTTTAGAAGCTGTTACTAGTAGCCGATTCCTATCAACCTAGATGCGTTAGGAATCGCTAATTCTTAACTCGGTTTGAGTTCAACTTTCGCATAGAGAAGTTCTTTTAGCAGTTGATTTCAGCAGTTATTTAACAGCTTCACAACCTCAACGTTTGGTGGAGTTAATAGAAACATGCAAAAAAAGAAACAGGTTTTCTCATTTGACTAACAAACGCGTTTAAAAATCATTTGAATAAATGAAATGATACAAGTAATCAGATTAAATTTTATTCATCCATTCATCATACAAATATCAGAATTTGATTTAGAATGGAAAAGGTTTTCACTTATGAAACACTGACATTTCCATATATATGTGTGTGTTAAAAACACAACATAAGCAAGCACCCAATAAGAAAAAAGAAATAGAGGAATGTGCACAGCTGTTACTATTATAGTACCTTATGTTGTATTTTATAAATTCTTCCGAAATAATCTAGGAAATAATAAAGAAAGAGAAAGGTAACATTTTCTCCCACTCCAAGGCCATTCATCATCATTTTCTCTCAAAGTGTCAATCCTTCATTTTATCCATAAACATCCGCGCAGAGCACTGTATTGCGTGAGGAAGAAAGAAGAGCCTTTGATAAAATAGTAGTTGATTGTACGAATTTTTAACTTGATCCTTCTCGGAAAAGTTTACAGAATTTCAATGTGTCTTTTTTTTTTCTTTCGAATAAGAAATTTTCGAATACGTTAGCAATTATTTTAAGTTTCCAGGATTTGTTTAAAATGATGTTTTACTTTTGCTAAGTTACCTTAATACAAAATATGTTGTCTTAAAATTTATATTAAAGGAGAACAATAATTTGTTCAGAAGATTAAACGGCGACTTTTGAATTCATTTTAATGATGTATATAATCACAAGGGTAGGTTAATTAATGAAATAATTTGCGCATATATTTTGAATAATACATATACACTCAAGAGCCAAAACATTCACTTTAGAACATAGGTCCTGATCTAACTTGACTATTACTACTATTAAGTACACCACACCACATCACTGTGTCTAGAGCTGAGTTGCTTCTATACAGTCTAGTTTGTATATATATAATTTTCACTATATATACACTCAAGAGCCAATTCATTATGACCACCTGTCAATAACGAGTTAGCCCACCTTCGGCGAGCAACACAGCTTCAACCCGCCTTGGCATGGATTAATACCACCACTTAATACCAGTTAAATACCACTTCCATCTAATCACGTGCCTTCCACGTCATCCAGGCGAGTTCATTGCAAAATGTAGGGGTGGTCATAATGTTTTGGCTCTTGAGTGTATATATATATTAGGCTTGTGTAGGGATTAATTTAACGTCTTACGCTCGCCGCTAGAGGTTTGAGGTTCGAGTACCGACGGTGCCACGGGTATTTGTAGTGGTTTGTGAACAATTTTAAACAATAATATGACTGTAAGCCGTTGGCCATAGGGCTGACAATCCTGCTCTGTGAAAAGAAAACATCTCCTGTTTCGAATCTAACAGTAGGCAAATGGCCATGGTCCATCATGAAGTGTAGACAGGGAGTTAATTAGTTTATTTAATTTAATAATTTTACGAGAATCAGCTTTTAAATCCAGTTCATGAAGTGATCGGTTAACGGTAACTTTTAACAGTTACTAGTAGCAGATTTCTAACGAGTAGTGGGCGATCTTAATACTGTTTGGATTCGACTCTTTGAAAAGAAAAATTTTAGCAGTTGATTTCAGCAACTATTATTTAACAGTGATCCACATCCTCAGCGTTAGGTGCAGTTGAGAGTAGCCTGATAAAAACAGAATAATAAAATATTTGCTTATTTTTTTTTCCTTTCACGCCGCATACTTTTCAGACAGCCTTTCATTTTTCAACAGTAAATTACTGACAACAAAATAATTTTTGTAACATTTTATAGAAAAACTAAAATAATTTTTTATCATAGTCACACAGAAACTCGGCGTGACAGCGAGCTTAGAGTTAGGGCTAAACTTCTTGGATATATACCGTTCGATCTTCTCTGGAATATGCCAAGGAATGAAACAGTCCTTAATAGGATTATACATTTCGTGAATATTACATTTTGAATTCGTTCACAAATTTTTAACATATTTGAAATCACCAATCAGTGAGTCACAGTTCCTTGGTGAATCTTTCTCCATCTAGGAAAAACTGTCATAAAACTCCAAGCTTATACTTGCTTAAGGAAATTTACGCATATAACACATGCACACGCATATTCCTCATTTGCTCAAATGAGTCTTTCGATAAAATAATTTATAGGATTTCTCGTTTGACTGACAAATCATTTGAATAAATGAAATGATAGAATTAATCAGATTAAATTTTATTCATTCATACAAATATCAGAATTTGATTTAGAATCGGTAAATTTAGAATAGGTAAATAGAATAGGTAAATTTAGCATAGGTAAATTTAGAATAGATAATTGGGAATAGGTAAATTTGTAATTTTAAAAGTTTTCATTGAAATATTGACATTTCTATATATATGTGTCTAAAAATAAAATAAGCATAAATCTGAAAAAGAAAATAAACACAGGAATGTCCACAGCTGTTACTATTATAGTACCTTGTGTTATTTTTATAAAAACTTGTGAAATAATGTACGAAATAATAAAGAGAAGAAAGGTAACATTTTCTCCCATTCCAAGGCCACTCATCATAATTATCTCACAAAGTGTCAATTCTCCCACCGTATCCATAAACATTTGCGTAGCACACAGAGAACCGTATTGCGTGAGAGAGAAAGAGGAGCCTTTGATGAAGGAGCAGTTGATTGGAAGAATTTTTAACTGGATCCTTCTCGGAAAAGTTTACAGAATGTCAATGTATTTTTTCTAATAAAGAATTTTCAATAAGTTAGCAATTATTTTAAGTCCCCAGAATTTATTTAAAAAGATGCTTTTATTTTGCTAAGATAACTTAAGAGAAAATAAATTACCTTCAAATTTATATTAAAAGGAAACAAACATTTGTGCAGAAGATTAAATACTTAATCCCGAAATCATTTTAATAACAAGGGTAAATTAACTAATAAAATAATTTACACATATATTTCAAATAATTTCAATATGTATGTATAGACTGTGTGGTCTAACATGAACTGTAATGTTGGGGATTTTTTTTATTTAATTTAATTACTTTGACGAGAATTAGAGTTCATTTTCAGTTGAGAAAATGATGAATTAACGGTTACTTTTAATGTTACTAGTAGTCGATGGCTAACAACATTGGTGGCGTTAGAAAACGGTTATTTTTTATATCTTCAACTCTTTGGATAGGCAAAATATTTTAGCAGTTGATTTCAGCAGCTATTTAACAGTGCATAACAATATCAGCGTATGTAGAATTTGAAATGGCACGCAAAAAAAGGTAATATGTTAGAAAAATAAAAATATATTTGCCTAAAAAATATAAAATTCTTAAACATATAGCCTTCAACCTTGTCCAGGATATGCCAAGGAAGAAAGCTACCCTTAATCAGTTTATACATTCCTGAATATTACATTTTAAATTCGTTCACAAATTTTTAACACATTAGAATTCACCAAGTTGTGAGTCCTTGGTAGAATCTTCCTCATCCTAAGTACAAATGTCATATAAAGCCAAGTTTTATTTTTGCTTAAGGACTGCTATGTATAAGTTCATGTACAAGCATATTCCTCATTTCCTCAAATGACTCAAATGATTGCAAGAACTCCTTTATACAGGATCCCACTAACGCAAACTCATCATCTCAAATCATCGATGTCTGTGATTGTAATATGCTCATGAAAAAATGACTTGTTGCAGATTGGCAACAAGATAGTTTTTTTCCTTACAAA
This sequence comes from Caerostris darwini, assembly GCA_021605075.1. Taxonomy (NCBI): domain Eukaryota; kingdom Metazoa; phylum Arthropoda; class Arachnida; order Araneae; family Araneidae; genus Caerostris; species Caerostris darwini. The sequence continues at coordinate 827,806 of BPLQ01002015.1, forward strand.
TCCCGCTTTAATTTTGTGATAGTTGACAGCATTAGTATTAAAAGCTATACCGGTGAACGCTACCTTGTAGAGTACATTAACAAACATCATAGTAATGTATTTGATAATGGACTCTGCAAGGTAATCCGACCACCCGGAGTTAAGGCCTGGGGGGCGATTGAGGATCATGGAGGATCTCATCTGTTACGATTTGTGAGTAATTTTAACAACAACATGTACATCAATGAAATGCTAGAGCCAGAAATCCTTCAGTTCCTTCAAGGCATTCCTGGAGTTATCTTTCAACAGGATAATACCTGCCGACATGTTGCAAGAATGTTCAAGAATTCTTTTGAACATAACATGTGCAGCTCCTTCCCTGGCCTGATTAATCACCGAATATGTCGCCCATTGAACATGCGTGGGAATACGCTGATCTGCGACTCACTCCTAATTCTCATCTTACAACTTCTGCAAATGAAAACACAGATGATGTGTGCACATACAAACAATACGGAATGCCCTTCTCTATACAGTAATTCAAAATCTGTGTGATTGCTTGCCATGTCGTATAGCAGGACTTATTGCAAGTAACTACACGAAATTCTGATTTTGAACACTTCATATTGCATTTTGTCTTAAAAATGTTATTCATTAATTTGTACCAATGCAAGCCGTTTATGTATTAAACGTCACTTAATTCTGCTAAGGTATTCATACTGTTGAAATTTTACGGACACAGTATATATGCATTTGTATATATATATATTAATATTATATTGAAAAAATTAGAAATAGCAATTGGGAATTTAAATTTTGAAACAATTAAAGAAAATATTATATTTAATAGTTTATTAAAAAGACCTAGATCGAGACCGTTGTGAAATTGTTTCCTGAGATCAAATTGTTGCAAAATAATTTTCCTTTTAGAATTTGACAAACGATAATTTGCAGTGTTCCCCCCAAATAAAAAGGAAAACTATCAAAACTAAAATTGTTTATTTTATATTGCCAAATAACACTTAGTCATGTCTACTAGTTGTTCAATAAATTATATTTAATATCAGATAAAATATAATACGACATGAAATATTCTTTATTACCTAGCATAAATCAATATTATATTGGTCAATAAAATATTTTTATTGCCAAAGTAGCACGTACTAGAGTCGATTATTTGAGATAAAATTGAAACGAATCATTTCTGGAAAAGAAGTCTCTTCTACTGATCGAAATGAATTTTATTTCAGTAAGTATTGTTTTATATTTCGTGTCAAATTTAAATAACTCTCAAATATATTTTTGTGTATTTAATCATATATTTTTTTTTCATTCATATTTTTTTCTTTCGTTTAAATTCTGCTTTTATCTTTTTAAAAAAAAATTTCATACAATTTTAAAGAATAAGGCAATAAAAGGAAAAAAAAAAATGTTTTCTTTTCTAAGAAATTCACTATTGTAGATTTTAACTTGAGGGGCCTGAATGGCCGAGTGGTTAGCGTTATGACGATCGGTACCACAGGTTTCGAATTCGAGGTTCAGAGGTGTCATGGATGTTTGTAGGGGTTCGGAATCTACTTTAAACCATAGGTCCCCATCTAACATGATCGTAGAGTGTTGCAGAGATATTGTAACTCGGCGTCCGTAGCTTATCTTCAAACTCATGGGTAAGTGAGTAACGTCGGTGCAGCGCTTGCCTTAAGGCATCAAACAAAGCAACTGTTTGTCTGCCAAAAGTGTCTGCCACCTGAATTAGAACAAAAAAAGATATTTTAATATGAATATAAAAACAATTATAAATGAAACGAAAACCTTTGAAGTCAAATATAATTTTAAGAAGTGAAAGTACGTAAAAAATAAGTAAAAAATTATAGTAAAAAAAAATAAGTAAAAAATTATAGTAAATAAAAAAAATAAGTAAAAATTTATAGTAAATAAAAAAAAAATAAGTAAAACATTATACATAGTTGATTTATAGATCTTTTTTTAATTGAGAAAAATAGAGATTTAATCATCCAAAATCCATTTTCACCATAGAAGTGAATGATTTATATTTTTTTGTTAATTTATCAGCATAATCAAGTGCATGACCATTCTGATATGGTTTAATTTATCATGTCTAACGAATTTATTAAGTCTAATAATAAATATATATATTTAAAATAGAGAAATTTGTTTCCACATATATAGATAAATTGCTATTTTAACAATATAAAGTTAAATTTAGATATTAAATAATAATATAAGGAAAACCAGTTTTAGAAGAGTTTTCATAAGATGCTTCTGTCTACCACATAAAAATATGAATCTATAATATCATATCTACATATTTAAGACATTCTTTTTACATTTGTAATATCTTTTTCAGTGATGTAATTTTTATTATCTTGCATATGGAAATATTTTTTGGTGCATTTTATTTGTATAAGTCCTCTGAAATATAGTAAAAAAGTAGTAAGATAGAATGGCCAAGTGTCTATCTCTCTGGCGCTTGGTGCCACAGGGTTTCGGTTTCGAGTACCGGTGGTGCCATGGATGTTTGTAGTGGTTCGGAATTCACTTTAATGCGTAGGTCCCGGTCTCATATAATTGTAAGGGCATCACTGAGCCCAGTCAGAATTCTCTCACCCACATCATTCCCAAACTACACTCAAGAGCCAAAACATTATGACCACCCCTACATTTTGCGATGAACTCGCCTGGATGACGTGGAAGGCACGTGATCAGGTGGAAGTGGTATTTAACTGGTATTAAGTGGTGGTATTAATCCATGTCAAGGCGGATTGAAGCTGTGCTGCGCGCCGAAGGTGGGCTAACTCGTTATTGACAGGTGGTCATAATGAATTGGCTCTTGAGTGTATATATAGTGAAAATTATATATATACAAACTAGACTGTATAGAAGCAACTCAGCTCTAGACACAGTGATGTGGTGTGGTTTACTTAATAGTAGTAATAGTCATGTTAGATCAGGACCTATGTTCTACAGTGAATTTTGAACCACTACAAACATCCATGGAATACCCGGGACTCGAACCTTTAGGCCCGTGGCACCGAGCGCTCCATTGTTAGTCACTCAAAGTCATTTCTCTCTCGCTATCATCTATCTCTTCATCTAATTTAATCTATATAAGCTTCAAACTACTTATGGTTATGTTTAAACAACTTCAAGCTTCTAGCAAATATATACCTACTGTAATTATTTACATTTCGGATGAATTGTAACTTCTTTTACAGTTATGAAATTTTTTTTTTTTAACTTGGACCTTTTGACTTAGCAGATACAATAAAATATAATGAATACTTTTATTTATCTCCCTCGTGAAAAGTCTATTTATGAACTCGGGGCAGTTAAATCTCAACATAATAGTATTACGAGTACAATTTTGCCATATGACTGATATGTCGTAAAATTTATGTTGTTGTACATTATTTATTCATTTGATTTGTTACATACTTTACGAAACACTCATTCTAACCTTCAGTAACTAAAGTGTGTATTTTTTAGCCCCAAAATTCAATCGTTCGTGTATTCTTTTTATAAATTTGCCATTTTTTATAAAGGAAGCGAAAAACCAACATTTGTTGTTTTACGAATTTATGTTACTAGTCTTTGGATTTGTTGACTACGTCTCAAAATCTACTAATATATTATTACATGTAATAATATAGTTTTATGGACAGTGTAATATTTCTTTATTTCCTAGACTTCATTATTGTATAAAAATGGGTTGAAGTTTTAAATGGTGGTAACAAAATGTAAGGACATTTTGGAAGACAGCTGTCAAGGGGTCAAAGCGCAATATTCGAACACAAATTCACCTCTAAACAAATAATTACGCCTAAAAATGATTCGTAGTTTACATTTAAAAATTGAAATGTTTTAAAATTGTTAACGGTAATATTGAATGAAAATTCTACATATGTCATCAAAATGCATTATATACTTTTCAATCAGCAAATATAAATTATTCTTGTTGAAATTAAAGTTTTTCAATGTGCTTAAAGTTCATATTTTTTTAAATCGTAGAATTTATATATATTGTAACGTCTCGGCCTACACTAGACTTGTAACGGCTTCAAGAAGAGGACCACTTTCAGGTTCATGGTAACACTTCAATTTTTATTCACAAGTAGTATATATATGTTGTTATTGTTGATTCTTATCCCATTTGGTGGATATCTAGACCAAGCCCAAGAACCCGTATGCACTCCTGGCTTAAGGGAAATAAATGGCAGCTTCTGTCGTGATGGAGCACCGGTAGGTAGAAGTCTGATTTCGCTCCGTTCGTTCTACAGTCATATGAGTCCGGTACCTACGGCTTCAAGTGGATTCCGAACACCTACAAACATGCATCCCACCGCCGGGAATTGAACCCGAAACTCGTGACACCAAGCGGTAGACACCCCTTATATATATATATATATATATATATATACACACAGTCCAGTCACATTAATATGATCACCACCTACTTTCGACGTCAACGTGAAATAACCCATCACCATAGGCAGGTGTCAGCACATTGAAGTGGTGTGTATATAAAGAATTCCACTTAATACCACTAAAATACCACATTCCACACTCCACTTAAAGCCAGAATATAAAAGAGCTCATATTCTGGGTTTTGACAGGTGGTCACATTAATGTGACTGGACAGTGTATATATGTATATATATATATATATATATATATATGTCCATAAATTAAGGATAACGAAGTTCAGGCAAAGAAAGAGACAGAAGAAAAACAAATTTGACTTATTTGTAAAGTCTATTTATTAAACAAAAGGTAAAGAGCAAAAAAAATGCTACATGTTTGACATAATTAATAAAAATTGCGATTTTTACTCCCTGGAGCAAATTTCGAAAAAGAACCTATTTACAAAAAGCAGTATAACATGGTTAGTATGATGGTTATTATGGAGTATGTCTCCCGGACGATGCAATACAGGCCTTACAACGCCTAGGCATGCTGAGTATCAAATTATCAATCTGATCTTGGGGAATATTACACCACTCATCAAGCAATGCCCTCCGAAGTTCCGGTTGACAGGTGGGAGCGGGTTGACGGGCTGCAATTCGTCGGCCAAGCATATCCCACACATGCTCTATTGGATTCAAGTCCGGTGAGTATGCTGGCCAATCCATACGGGTGATATCCTCCAATTGAAGGCTTTCGTCTACAATCTTTGCACGGTGAGGATGGGTGTTGTCATCCATAAACAGAAATTCAGCACCTATGGCGCCCAAAAACAAACGTACATGTTGTTCCAGAATGACATCCCGATAGATGTGGCCTGTCATCGTTACACTCTGAACATGCAGGTCAGTTCTGGAACCAAGAATAATTCCTCCCCAAACGAGCCATCCTGCACCACCGTAACGGTGTCGTTCAATGGTGTTCTCTTGGTGGTAACGGGTACCTGGCGCTCTCCATATGAATGTCCGGCGAGAATCAGACTGCAAACTAAACCTGGACTCGTCGGAAAACATCACACCAGACCACTGTTGCTGTGTCCACAATGCATGCTCTCTACTCCAGGTTAATCGCAGGCGACAGTGAGTTGCGGTAAGTGGAACTCATCTGACAGGCCTACAAGCATATAGACCAATGTGCCCTAAGCGTCTGTACACGGTGTGCCTTGAAACTGTCGTACCGGTAGCTGAAGAGAGCTGACGAGACAGGTCTGATGCTGTGTTCCGTCTGTTTCTTTTGGCAGTAACTGTTAAATACTGGTCCTCATTCGGCGTTGTAACTCCGGGGCGACATGTGCTGTAACATCTATTCACATTATCATCATCTTGGAATCGTGCCAAAGCCTGGAGATGACACTCTGGGCGATTCCAAGTTCCTCGGATACTTCCAGCTGGGTACGTCCACATTCCAGTCGCCCGATAATTCTACCACGTAAAAAATCATCCAAATGCCTTCTTTGTGCCATAACTATGCGGTTATTGCACTGAAATACTTTTAAAGCGCTTGTGAACAATTTTACTTCTTTGCCACCATTCCTTATATACCCCTCTCTTACACTCTCGTCATTGTGACGTACTATCCGCGCCATCTGGTGGTTTCCTGTAATTTGCATATTCTTCTTCGAGATGTGTGTGATAATTCTACAGGGGAAATTTTTATTTTAGAGTTCACTTTCTGTGTGATTCTGAATTATCCTTAATTTATGGACATGAGTGTATATATATATATATATATATATACGGAACTCTATTTATTACAAATTAGTATTTAAAAAAAATTAAAAATAAAGAACTGAATTTGATTCGCACGTGCTGTTCACCCAAGGACAGAATATTTCATGCTACGACGTGTCTCATGCACAGTCTGCTGCATGCCTTAATTATCACACGGCGTGATACACGAAACCATAAGGGGCTCACTTTCTAAACAATCTCCGACCTGTTCAATCAGTTTCATAAAAAAAGAAAAACAAAACTTCTTGTCGAACAGACAGTCGCTATTTTCATAAGTTCTTATTATCCATGACACTGATTATCTGCTATCAGACTTGAGTGACATGTTCTCATTAATACAAAACTCTAATTGTATGTAATATAAATATCCACGATACTGCTTACTTAGTATCTGATTTTAGTGATAAGTTGTTATTATACAATTGTTAAGGAATGTACATTCATTTCCCTTGGGAATAGAAATGCTATGTCTCTTCTCGAGGAAAAAATTTTACAGTACTAAAGCCTATATTAAATTCCCAAAAAACTTTAGATTTGCTTTATGTTAATTAACCAGTCCTTAAGTTATCATAAATGCATATACATACTAACGATGTTATTCTTTATTGTAAACAACTAAAAATTATTCACTGTAATTAAAACCCTTGATTGCTAATTTACTACACATTATTCATTCCATTGTATTTTGTGGCAACTATTTTCATGCAGCTACGGCTAGCATGATTAAAATTGTGTTTACACCATACCTTATGAAAATCATGGACTAGTATGGCAATTGAATCTATTTTCCTGATTTTTAGCGTTGCTGTTATATCAATTAACCAATAATTAAAATAACATGTATGAATGTACAAATGTTACTCTTTAATGGTAAAAGTATGCATAAATAAAAAATATTCATTATAATGAAATAACATAACTATAATGATTATAATTAATATTTTATTACAGATTATATTTGTTGCTCTATGTTTGGCAGCAATAATTTATGCGACTACAGCTGGCATCATTAAAATTGGACCTCCACCGTACCTTAAAAAAGTCACTGACACAGAAGGAGATGGAGTCTACTATCATGATCCGTAATGTCTACAAATAAAAGGGAATAATTATGCATTGCAAACGGCCAAAAATGCAATCAAGTCACAGCTAAAATGTATAACGGATCTTCTCACCTAAATATTTCTTCTTTTTAATAAAAAATTTTGCTTTCGAATATTTTGTATTTATTCTAAAATAAAAATAATGTACTTTTATCCATTTTGAAGGAGAAGTATGAAATTTAAAATTTATGATCTGTTGAAGGATTTAATTTGATAAATGATTTTCAGAATGCTTATGTTGTTGTTGTTCTGGCAATACAGAGACAGTTAATCTTTATGCCATAAGCAAGGGCTGCACCGCTGTTACTCATTTAGCACTACCCAGGGGGCACGTGTAGTTGAAAGATATGCTACGGACGCGAGTAACACTACCCCCACGACGCTCTGCGAGAATATTAGACAGGAACCTACGGTTTATTAAGGAGGATTCCGAATCACTACAAACATTTCTGGCATCGCCAAGACTCGAATCCGAAACCTGTGGAATCAAGCGCCACAGTGCTAACCACTCGGCCACCATTCCCCTAGAATGCTTCTCATATCAAGAATTTATAAACTATTAATTAATTATTATTATTACATAATTGGAATATAGAATTTACAAACTATTAATTATTATTATTATTACATAATTCATATCTGGAATTTACAAAAAAAACAAGTAATATAAAAAAAAATTTTTAGTCAAGTCAATTCCTACTTTTTTTCACTATATTGCAGCAAGTCTTTTATAAATAATTTTCATTCATTTTTTTAAGTTTATCTGGTGCCATCTATTGGTAGATATATGCAACTTAAATCTAAAAAAAACTAAAATTACTTAATTAAATTTAATTACTGAATTAGTAATTTAAAAAACAATATTAACATCAAGTGTCATCCACTGCAAGTTAAAAAAAAATGTATTTGAAATGGAGTGGAAGAATAAAAAGTATTTTATGAACGATTGAAAATTTGAACAATATATATATATATGTATATATATATATATAGGGAGAGTGTGAGCTAATAGAAGGAATTGAAAAAAAAATGGTTGATATTACTGACGTTTATCATGGGAAGAAATATGAGAGGATATAGCAGATTTAATTGAGTTTAATTGATCATCCAGTGCTAATTTAACATTTTGTAGTGAAAGAATATTCGATTTAAATGATACAGATCAAGAAATTAAATTTATTCAGATATTTCTTTTAAATAAATAATAATAAATTATTTCATCATTTAAAAAAATTGATGAATTATTATCAAGAAAATAAACTGAAAATTCTTAACTATATCTAGTAGTCGCATATAGACTAATATTATTGAAAAATGAAAACAATTTATTAATCACAATTTCTTATGAATAAAATTGTTTAATGTCTGGTGTAACGTCTTTGCCTATACCAGACCTATAACGGCTTCCAAAACAGGGCCACTTTCTGGTACATGGAACACACTTTAAATTTATATTTATATATTATTATATTTATATTTATATATATATAGATATATACAGAACACTATTTACAAAAATTCAAAATTAAGGCTGTAAATTAGATACCCAAAAACAGTTCACTACAAGTTCGAAAATTTTCAGAATTCTCGAGTCTATGATAAAAGAAACTAGTCTGCGGCAGACCTTAACTATCACACGACGTGATACACGAAACCACAAGGGGCTCATAGTGATTTGCAGGCTTGTTTGCCAATAGAGGAATAGCAGATTTGGTGGCAGATGGTTGGCTTAAGAATATTGTCAGCAAGGTAAAATTGTTCTACAGTTGGGTAACAAATCAGTTGGTCTATTGTAGGATTTTGCAATTCAATTGTAATTGTTGGAAAATCTTCATGATAGTTTGATAGGCTATTGTCAGCAAGCAAATTGATGGTTGGCTTAAGAATTGGATAAGACAGTTTATATTGTTCCATTGTTGGGTAGAGGAACAATTCTTCGATGTTGAATTTTTAGCAGTCTATTATAATAATTTGAGTTCTTTTACTTGATGTCGGTTTATTGTCTATCTTTGTTGAGGGCGAAGCTAAGAAAATCCAGAATAATGATTACTAGGATTACGGAGCATATTTTAAGGAAGAAAACAGGTGATGAAATGAAGAAAACTGTCAAACAAATAAATTCTATGAATATATTATTTTTATTTTCTATTTTTTGATGGCTGTCGATTGTAAAGAAGCTCACAAATGTGAAGAAGAGATTTATCGCTGTCGACATCTTGAATATAAATTATATTCTGAATTTTCACATTATTGCACAACAAAAGTATGCAGTTACAAACAATGGTTGAGATCAAAACACTGATATAGATAGTCGTTTTATTTAAAACAATGGTCGAATATATATTATTCTAATATTTTGTTTTATTTATTCAAAGCACATACATACATACATATATATATATATATATATATATATATATATATATGTGTGTGTGTGTGTGTGTGTGTGTGTGCGTGTGTGTTGGGCCTGAATGACCGAGTGACTAGTGCTCTGGCTCTCGGTACCACAGGTTTCGGGTTCGACTCCCGGCGGTGCCATATATGTTTGTAGTGGTTCGGAATCCACTTTACACCGTAGGTCTCGGTGTAATAGGTTGCGGGGGCATTGTTACTCCGCGTCCGTGTCTTATCTTCAAGTTACACGCGCCCCCTGGGTAATGCAAAGTGAGTAACGTCTGTGCAGTGCTTACCTTAAGGCATCTAAGACCAAGCTGTCTAAGTATTTTCCAGCTGCATTAGAAATATATATATATATGTGTGTGTGTATGTGTATCATCATCGTCATTGTGCAACAGCCCTGTGTGGGCCAAGGCCGTCTACCTACTGGCAGATTTCGAGACGAGAGATGTTTTTCTTTTATACGGGGTAGGGTTGGCAGATCGCTCAATGCTCGACAGTCTTATGAGTCCAGGACCTACGGCGTAAAGTGCATTCCGAACCACTACAAATATCCATTTTACCGCCGGGACTCGAACCCGAAACCTGTGGCACCGAGCGCAGATATATATATATATATATATATACATAAGAGTTTGGGCCCTATCACCACATGCTTTACCTGGATTGTTTCTTACTGAATTGTGGTAAATGTGTATTGGGGGAGGGTACTCCTGAAACAATCTGTTCACCACTGCATGTATTACGAGATTGGGAGTCTGCAAGTGGACTGCTTTGGTTTAAGATATTTTGCATTCTGAATTATTAACAAAATCAATGATTTTTACAAATGATAGTTAGATTTAATAAATTTTATTATGCATAAACTATGCTATATAGACAGATTTTTTTTTCCATTTTATTAATATTTCCTGTTAGATATTTTTAATTTTTACTTTTTACAGAAAAATATCTTTTGAATTTACATTAATTTTCTGAACACTTAAATACTTCTGTAATAAATTTAATATGCTTAATAAATTTGTGTATAAGAAATGTAAGTTAAAATAAATGTACTTCATTTTTCTAACACGTGCATTATTTTACTTTCACTGAATGAGGATATTAAAAAGAAAAGCAATTTTTAAATCTACCAAAAATATAGTCAACGTATTAACCTTTTAGGAAAATTTAACATCGCATTATTAAAGAATTGTAATCAGTAATTTGAAAAAGCATTTTTTTTTTTTTAATTTTTGTAATACTGAGAAACAGTTGAAAATGACAAAACGTCATATAAAATGACAGAATTTTTATGAGATATATATGATCAGATGATTTATTTAATAAAGTAACCATTGTTTTGTGATTAGGTTATAGATAATCTAACAATTATAAAATATTTAGAATAAAAAACACAAAGAAATAGTTTTATTAAATAACTCAGCACAATAAATAACACATACGTGTATTGATGAGCTTTACGAATATTAAATAATAAAATATTTCAATATAATACCTAGAAATCCTTGAAACTAAAACCCTCCATTCCAAAATATTACTGCATGGTTACAAAACCGTCTACATTCAGAAAAACTACTTCAATTTTTTGTCCTAGTACTTCAATCTCAGTTCCATACACCATTGACAAAACTTCTTCATAAACTTCTCCATACATTCATCCACGCCAGATATGACTCTAAATCCCTTATAAAACCTGATTGCTCTAAATTTACTTCCTTTCCTTGGCAAAAAAGGAATAAGCTGATTAATATGGAAGTCATTGAAAAGCGTGCAATTCAGAGGAAAAAATTTATTTTTTTATAGTACAAAAAAAAGAGCTTTCGTGCGGTTAGAAGATTGTTTCTACATCTGCCCATATGTGTATTTCAATGGCAGAAAAAGATATTTCTGTGTGCTTCTTCTCCAAGCAGTTTTGTCCCAAACATTAAAATGGCGATCTTATTCGACGTTGATAAATGGAGATGTTTTTCTTTTACCAAGTTTTTCGGCAAATAAGTGTAGTTCCGGATTTACGTGTCCCAAAGATTTGCTTTCCATCCTCCCTACCCACCATCCTTTTTTTTTACGTGGTCGGTCCTTTGCTTGTGGGTTTGTTTTTGTTATGTTGATGTTTTCCCTGCTGGAATTTCTGTACTTTTCCGGGAATAAGATGTGCCATAGAAAGGAAAGGGAATATTCCAAAATTCTGTGGTATACCACATTTTTTTTCATAAGCTCTAGTTTGTTTTTTTATTCCATGAAAGTTAAGATGGTAAGGCTTCTTTTCTGTCTGGAGAAATAAATTTCCTACAAGGAAGATATGGAAAGTTTATCCTTCAGCTAGGCATCACTATGTAATACAAACTTTTCAAAGTTATTTAAAAAAATAATTTTTGTATACTCAGTATCATAAGTTTTCAGTGGTTACAATTCATATTTAAAGAAATCAAATATCTTTAACTTTTAAAATGTTTAAAATATTTTTAAAGGATTTTTATTGTAATGGCTCTTATATAGAAATATGTTCTAAATCAATTCAACATAAAAAAAGGAAATTAAAAAAAAAAAAAAAACAAAAATATTTTTAAATATATAATTACAATTCCTGTCTTTTTTTTTTTTTTAATATAATAATGTAAACCCGCATTTGTGCATTTTAAACATTTCTTTTCTTTAACTCTTTTCTTCACCGATATGCTAATGTATCACATTACACAATTACAATTCCTCTTTTTAAAATATAATAATGTAAATTATAATTGGTGCATTTTCCATATTTCCTTTTCACTAAGCTCTACTTTTCAACAATAGTTTTATGTAGTATATTAAAAAGTTACAATTCCTGTTTTTTAAAATATAATAATATAATTAACCAACTTAAATAATAAAATAAACCATCATTGGTACATTTTATAGATTTCCTTTCCTCTTGAATATTTTCTTCGACAACAGATTTCTGTAGCCCATTTTTCCAACTCAAATATTTTACGAGCTGACCCACGTGAACGATGCTCAGCTCAATATTATTGGCGAAGAATTTTTCAAAGAATGTCGCCAACTTTTCAGCTGTACAACGCTTGCTTCAGCAAATTCTTCAAGAGTTTTAGGTTCCTCTACATCATCTCCAGATATGCCAACGGAATGTAGAGGAACTTGTTAATGGCAATTCTTCTCTTAATAATGATCGGGGGTTGGGGTGAGAGTGTGGAGAGAATGTTTACACGGACATTTTCCAAAATCGCCTTTAGTTATTCATTGAGCGAGAAGAATATTGAGTATGTAAATATTCTATCCTTTAAAATAGGTTGAGTGATTTATTAAACTTTATTCTCTATCTAGAAGTTTGTTCCGAGCAGTTGGCTCACAAATGGCGTCATTTAATGTCGCCAGAATAAAGTCAGTGTGAGGAAAACTGTGTTTTGTTTTAATTTTTAATGAGCTTTTGTTGCAAAGACTTATTTATCTTGGAGTTTTATCTTATTAGAGAATGCCAAAGACGTGAATTAACTTTCTGCGTGTAATAATTAACTAAGTTTTGAATAAAGGGCTACCTGAGGTTTTGAACAAATATTTGAGAACAGTTTGTTAGAAAGACAGTGTTTGTTTATGTATGAGGAGGGTAATTTCACTTGCCAGACTATTAGTTACTGTAACATGTGAAGAAATAATGTATGGATTTTGTTGAAAATGAATAATTGTAAGATACATTTAAAATTCAAAATGAAAATTTTAATAATCGATATATGTTTGCATTGCCTAAAAAATTGCATTAATTAGTGCCCCAAAATTTTTTCAAAGAGTTCGTTATTGTCTGATATGTCACAAAAAATCTCGAAAAAATTGTCACTGTTTATTTTTAAATTAAAAAAAAAATCTTATTCTGTGTCTGACACCATCTAGTGGCGTTATTGTATTTATTTCTTTTCGTTTTTAGGAAGTTTATGTTACTGTGTTTTTAGTTTAATATATTTCTGTATATTTCAACTATTCTACTAGAAAGGCTTAGTTAAATGTTCCTTAAAACACAGATTTACACATTAAATATTTCATATACACATATACACATTTATTTACATTTTCACATTAAATATTTCATATTTTTATTGAGTAAAGTGATAGTAATCACTTCAGTAATCATTTTACTGAACAAATGTTTTTTTTCTTTTTCTACAGAACTCTTTGCGGAAGTGTATGAAACATAACAGATGTTTTCAATCTTTCAAAAGAACAACAACAACAACAAAAATTCACCCGTACATATTATAAGAAACATATTAACTTTCAATAAATCATAGATCAATATCGGACCCAAAGTAAACTTTTCAGGTAGCAAAAAAAATAATAATGTACGACCACTATGTAATGGATATTCCCCGAACACAACAAGAACTGGGTCGATCTATATCTTCTTAAATATTGCTTTCATCCACTCCATTTTAAGAAACACACAAGTTATTTTTTGTACTTCTTCTTTTTAGATACTTCCACAACGAACAAAGTGGCTATTAAGGTTGAGAAAAAAATAAAAAGAAATAATATCAATATATATTTTTTTTTATTATTGATTTTCATTACTTTTTTCTTCCTCGAAAGGTCTCCCACAATGGCCGGAGGTCTCTTCTCCATCAACAAGGCTTTCTTCGAGCGTCTGAACGGCGGATTCGGATTTGGGGAGGTGAAAACTTGGAGCTTTCCTTCAAAGTAAGTTAATGCTCTATGTTGAGTTTGTTGTAGTTCTATTTGCTTTGAATTTTTTTATGAGAAATCCATGAGTATATATTTAACAATGTTGATATAAAATGGTAGAATAATCTTCGATTATAAACTTAAATATTTTCATGAAAACGATCGATCTAAATTTATCAATATTTCAAGAACTATATAAATAATTTCCTGAATTTTTTAATTATAATTTGTTTAACCTATCATTTATCATTTAATTTTGTTTGCTAATCATTTAATTTAGTTTTGTTTTATGTAGATGAAAAAAAATGTATGCAATTAGATAAGAACATAATGTATTAGAATACTTCATAATCGATTGTACCAATTGTATCGGTTACTTCATCACCGATTTTAAAGATAAATATTTCAAATAATGTAATATTAATATACATTATTTTAAATATTTAGATAATATTAACAGTATTTGGATAATATCACAGATATTACTTAACAAATTGCTCAAATGTTTGATCTAAATTCGTTATGCTCTATATTTATGGTCATTGTGCAGTATTTTCTCGATAATATCTCCAAGAGTCTTTTAAAAAGAAACACAAATAACATTAATTTTGTGTAGATTCTTAATACCATTTTCCTATTACAATTTAAACAGTTACCTTTTATTACCTTTCGCAACCGAACAACTTGTAAATACAGGTATACTTTCAAGCTTAAAATTGCTAAATTTTGCAAAATTCTAGAAATTATAAATATATATATACCCAAACAGAAATATATATATATATACAGCATTTATACTCATTTATACTAGATGCATTTTATACAATTGAGGTATATTTAAAAAAGATTAATTCAAATAAATTTAAAGCTAATTATTTCGGTATCGATATTATCATTCAAAACTCTCGAAAATTTTATTATTTTGGCAAAAGAAAGAGAATTCAACTTCACTATCAGTGTCAAATTTATCGCAAGATCGTGAACTTCTTCATTGGCGCAACAGGCCCTTGATTGGGTAATATCGTCTGCCTACTGGCACACTTCGATGCAGGAGATGCTTTCTTTTTACCGGTAGGGTTGACAGGCCTAAGATCTAAACAGGTACAGGCTATACAGTTTATGGATCTGCTCTTTAAAGTAGATATCGAAAATCCACAAACATCCACGGCACATCCACGGCCGAAATAGCTCTAGACACTTGGTCCCCCACAGCCCCTTTAGTCAATTACTCAGAATTAATTTCATCTGTAACCAGGCTGTTTTAAAACAGTAACAAAGAAAAGCAATTAAGTGTACGTTTTAAAAACTGCTGCCCCAAAAGCCCCAAAGGCTACTAATTTTGAGTTTGTGTGTGATTTTGCCATTTGATGGGTAACCCTTTGAGATAAATTTGTGAAAGCAGCATTTCTCTTGTTAACATGTGTTTCTCTTGTCTCTTGGTGGGAAACATAAAACTTCGGATGAAAACATTATTGGCATACGCAATAAAAAAAATAATTCCAATGGTTACACCCGTGTCTGGATATGAACGTTATAAATATAACGGCTGGATCAGTGTCTGTAGATGAATACGATAAATCCAATGACTGGATCCATGTCTGGAGTTGAACACGATAATTCAATAGATTGTGGCATTTGCGAGTCATGAACATCATACATCAATGTGCTGGGTTAGAGTCCGGAGATGAATACGATAAATCCTGTATCTGAGGATGAATACGATAAATCTTGTATCTGAGGATGAATACGATAACTAAATTTTCTGGATTTATGTCGGAGGAAAACGACAAAAAATTTTCCGGATCTATGTCTGATGAAAACGATAACAAATTTTTGAACTAGGTGTCATGAACATGATAAATCCAGTGGTTGGGCCAGTGTCTGGAGACTAATACGATAAATCGGATGGCTGGCCACATATCTGGGGTTGAACACGATAATTCCATATATTGTGGCGCTTACGATTCATGGGCAACATATATCAATGTGCTAGATTAATGTCCAGAGATGAATATGATAAACCCCGTATCTGGAGATGAACATGACAAAAAAATTCTATGGATCTATGTGTAATGAACACGATAAATCTAGTGGTTGGGGCAGTGTCTGCAGTTTAATACGATAAATCGGATGGCTGACCAATCATATATCAATGTGATGGATTAATGTGCTTAATATATCAATGAGCTAGATTAATGTAATGAGATGAATACGATAACACCGTATCTAAGGATGAACACGATAAACGCAATTTTCTAGATATATGACTGATGTACTATGCCTACAACACGATAAATCCAGTGGTTGAGCCAGTGTCTGGAGTTGAACATTATAAACCCATAGACTTTTTACTTTTCGAATGATGAATACCACAGATCCATGTGCTGGATTCATTTCTGGCGATGAATACGATATATTCCTTTTAGGAATCTCCTTCAACTGGGAATGTGTAAGGTAAACTATGGATATCGATGTGGGATTTTTCTTCTAAACTGCGATTTTCAAATGGGAACACAAACTAAGAAGCCCCATTTCTTGTACCTTGGATAAGACTGATTATGGTTTTTCGTAACTACGCATGCTCTTCACTAAATTAAAAAAATATCCCAAATGGCTAAATTAAATAAACGTAAGTTTATAATCTTGATGAGTTTAAGAATTTATTATAAGTCTTATATTTTTAAAATCAATGTTATATTTATTGTACTTGGATTAATAAAACTATAATACAATATTTATCTGAAATTTAATAAATTTTATGGGGCGGTTGAATTAATTTAATTTTGTCATTTCATTATATAGGGGATTGAATTTACAGAACGCAATGAAACTGAAAATTAAAAAATATACAATTGATATTCATGATATAATGAAATGACTACATTAGCTTCCATATTGTAGTATCTCTGTTATCCT
The DNA here is from genome assembly GCA_021605075.1 of Caerostris darwini. Taxonomy (NCBI): domain Eukaryota; kingdom Metazoa; phylum Arthropoda; class Arachnida; order Araneae; family Araneidae; genus Caerostris; species Caerostris darwini. Next base: position 845,081 of record BPLQ01002015.1, read on the forward strand.
AAGAAAACAATGTTTATTAGATTATTTAAAATTATTTTCAGTTTTTTTTTTTTTTTTTTTTTTTGTTTGTTTGTTAAACCACAATAATACCACTGTTCTATATAATTTAATTTGTAAATTTAAGACCAATAAAATTATTTATTTTTTTTTCCTTTATTAGAAAATAACACTATATTTCTAATAGGAAAGAAAAATGAGAGACAATATTTTTAAAATTATGTATTTATTACATAATAGCTATTTATATACAATTTGTACATTTTCGAAATGTAAACAATGAACAATGATATGTACAATGAATATATACAAGTTAATACGTTTTAATAACGTAAAAAAAATGAAAAAAATGATATATATACAATGAACAAATAAATACGTTGTAGAAACGTAAAAAAATGAATAATGATATATAAACAATGGATATATAATTTTGTTTTTTAGATTTTGTAATTATACATACATTTTTTTTTTTTTTATTTTTACAGTTTTGTAATTTAATGTTTTATGTTTTATGATATTTTGTAATTTAAAGTTTTATGTTTTATGATATTTTGTAATTTAAAGTTTTATGTTTTATGATATTTTGTAATTTAAAGTTTTATGTTTTATGATATTTTGTAATTTAAAGTTTTATGTTTTATGATATTTTGTAATTTTTGGGTATTTTTTTGTATATATTTTTTTCAATTTTGTTATCATCATTTAAAATAAGTCCAGAAAGGAAAAAAGAAAATATGCAAACGTAAAACATAAAAACATAAAACAAATAACATAAAACACATATACATAAAACAATTAACAAATATAAAACAAATAACATAAAATATATATACATAAAACAATTAACAAATACACATAAAACAATTAACAAATATACACAAAACAATTAACAAATATAAGAGTCTTCACATGAGCTTCTTTTTTTTTTCTTTAGTTCTCTATTGTATTTGATGCAGAAATTTGGTTTCTATTGCTGTTTTTTTTTTTAGTTCTCTATTGTATTTGATGCAGAAAATTGGTCTTCTATTGCTGTTTTTTTTTTTTTTTTTTTTTTTCTTGGTTCTCTATTGTACTTGATGCAGAAGGTTGTATTTCTATTGCTGGTGGTGGTTTTTTTTTTTTTTTTTTTTTTTTTTGAGTTCTCTATTGTATTTGATGCAGAAAGTTGGTTTTCTATTGCTGGTTATTTTTAGTCCTCTATTGTATTTGATGCAGAAAGTTGGTCTTCTATTGCTGGTTTTTTTTTTTTTTTTTTTTTTTGTTATCTATTGTATTTGATTCAGAAAGTTGGTATTATATTAAGGTTTTTTTTTTTCGTTCTGTATTGTATTTGATGCAGAAAATTGGTCTTCTATTGATGGGGTTTTTTTTTTTTTTTTTTTTTTTTTTTTTTTTTTTTTAGTTCTCTATTGTATTTGATGCAGAAAATTGGTTTCTCTTGCTGATTTTCTTTTAAACTTTGAATTTTTTTCAATTGTTTTTACAACTATTGCTCCTAGTGATTGAAAGAATTTTTTAATTGGGTTTCCTGAATTGTATGGCAGATGGTTGGTTTCAGTATATTGTCAGCAAGATGAAATTGTTCTATGGTCGGGTAACCAATCAGTTGGTCTATTGTAGGATTTTGAAATTCAATTGTAATTGTTGGAATATACTCATGATAGGTTGGTAGGCTATTGTAGGCATCCAAATTGACGGTTGGTTCAAGTATTGGTTGAGGAAGTTTATATTGTTCTGTTGATGGATAGAGCAGCATTTCGTCGGTGTTCAATTTTCACAGTCTATTATTATAATTTGAATTTGTTTGCTTGCAGTCGCTTTGTTGTTTCTTTTGGTGATGGAAAAATGGTCAACTCCAGGATATTGAAAGCTATTATCATGTTTGTCTCAATTGTTTATGCAACTATTGCTCCAGTTGGTTTTTAATGACTGAAAGAATATTCTAATTGGGTTTGCCAAATTTTATTAATATTGTAGGAATTGGTTCAGTTGATGATTTACACATTGGTTTGCTAATAAATGATCTGCAGGTTTGGTGGCAGATGGTTGGTTTAAGCATATTGTCAGCCAGATAATATTGTTCAACAGTTGGATAGCATATCAGTTGGTCTATTGTAGGTTTTTGCAATTCAATTGTAATGGTTGGAATGTTTTCTTGATAGGTTGGTAGGCTATTGACGGTTGCCTCAAAAATTGGATATGGAAGCTTATATTGTTCAGTTGATGGATAGAGCAGCATTTCGTCGGTGTTCAATTTTTCACAGTCTATTATTATAATTTGAATTTGTTTGCTTGCAGTCAGTCTATTGTTTCTTTTTTAAACATTTAATAACAATACATGTCTTCACATTAGCTTTTTTTTTTTTTTTAGTTCTCTATTGTATTGAATGATGAATGATGGTATTCTATTGCTGTTTTTTTCTATTGAATTAGATGAGTAATTTTTTTTTCGAATTATTTTTGTAACTTTTGCAGCAATTTATTCTTAATGATTGATTAAATTTTTTAATAAGGCTTTCCGAACTTTATTAATATTGTTGGCGTGTTTTCAAGTGGTGCTTTGCAGGTTTGTTGTTGAGCAGTTGAAAGACAGGTCTGGTGGCTGACGATTGGTTTGAGAATATTGTCAGAAAGATAAAATTGTTCAACAGTTGGATAAGAAATTAGTTGATCTATGGTAGGTTTTTGCAATTCTATGGTAATTTCTGGAATGTCTTCTTGATAAGTTGGTAGATTATTGTAAACATCAAAATTGGTTGTTGGTTTAAGAATTTGGTAAGGAAGTTGATATTGTTCAGTTGATGGATAGACCAGCATTTCATCGATGTTTAATTGATCGCAATCTATAATTATAATCTGAATTTGTTTGCTTGCAGTCAGTCTATTGTTTCTTTCTTTGATGAAGGCAAAGATGGCATCCAGAATATTGAAAGCTATGATCATGAAACATATTGTAAAGAAATTCAAAGGTAAGGCAATGGAGGATACTATTAAGACAAACCAAGCTAGGAATACATTATCATTATTTTCAATTCTTTTAGGGTATTCAATTGTCAGAAAGCTCACAAATGTGAAGAAAAAATTCAACGTTGTCAACATCTTCAATGTAAAATACATTCTAATTTTTAATCATTTTTACACTACAAGAATGTGAAATTTTAAAGAATGTCTGTCAATCTTAACAATGAAATAGATTGTTGTAATGGTTGAAACAATGATTAAATATGTATTGTTAAAATATATTAATTATGCTATGACCAAACATATATATATATATATATTTGGGAGGGTGGAGTTGCGTATCCCCAGTTGGTATATCTGTCTTTGCCTCACCAATTTCTTTCAAATTTGTAATAAATTTGTAGAAAGACAAACTATTTATAATATATATTAAATACAGCGGAATTAATTATCATTGGTGGTCTACTAGTAATTGCCTCTCTCATGTCTGTTGTTCTGAATTAATGCAATTAATGTTTTTTAACGTTCAGTTTTACTGTAATAAGCGTACTTAATAACTTTTATTATGCAATGGTCTTGCCATTTTCTTATAACAATGGTCTGTAGACAACGAGTTTATCTTATTAACATTCTTTGTTATACGTTTTTAACTGATTTTGCTGTACTGCTCTCGATTCATAAAAAAATCCAGATAAAAATTCAATTCAAATCATTGTATTTCTCAAAAAATTGCATTCGTGCTCAATTTAATGTAGGCCTGCTTTGGTTTGCTGCTGTACCGTCCTTTTTTGTACACTTTAAGCTAACGAGACTAAACGTACAGTTTAAAGTGGATTCCGAACCGCTAACAATCATAAATGCCACCGTCAGGATTCGAACCAAAAGCTGTAGACAATTGGCCATAAGCCCGCTTTACAATGATTGTTTGTAAAAGTCCGCAAACCATAAAACTCGAATTATATTGGCAGTATAATTGGTATTTTAAAATTTAAAGAAAAAAATGAAGTCTAAAAGACAATCTTAGAAAAAGTGCATTGCGTTTAAATATATAATATACTAGCAGGACCCGGCATACGTAGTTCTGCCAAAAATATTGCATTAAAGAAAATTGCATATAGCGAATATATGCTCTATATTCTAATATATGTGCATACTAATTTTCCGGGACATCGTTTGAGTTGTATAGAAGTTGATATACTGCAGCCCCATCTGGTAGATATTTACAAAAAAGGAGACAACAAAAAACATTCTCCATATTTTGTCAAGCACACACAAAACATTTCCCCAAAATAGGTCAAGCCGTTTAGTAAGAGTTGACAAACATGCGTAGAGAAGAACCCGATTGCAGCGCCGCCTACTGGATCCAATTGTGAATCTAAATCATCGAGGGACCCACACAGACCACACAAAAATTTTATCAAAATTGATCCAGCCCTTTAGGAAGAATTTAGTGACAAACACATGTACAGAAGACTTATATCAATTGTAGTGTCACAAACCGGGTCTACTTGTGAATCTAAACTTTCCAGGGACCCACTGAAATGCACAAAAACAATTTCATCAAAATCGGTCAAATAGTTTAGGATTAGTTCAGGTACAAACACATATACATAATCATTATATAGATTGCAGTGTCACCTACCGGGTCTACATGTAAATCTAAGCCACCCAAGGACAAATATAACTCACACAAAAATTTTCATCAAAATCAGTTAACTTGTTTAGAAGAAATTCAGTCATAAACACATGTACATATCAATTATATCGATTGTATAACCAACTACAGAGTCCAATTGAGAATATAAATCATCCAGGGACCCACCTAAACACACACAAAAATTCATCAAAATCGGTTCAGCCGTTTAGGAGGAGTTCAGTGGCAAACACACGTACAGAAGAACAGATTGTAGCGCCACCTGCCAGCTCCAACTGGGAATCTAAATCATGCAGGGACTCACTCAAACACACAAAAAATTTAGTCAAAATCTGTCTAATCGTTTAGGAAGAGACACAGACACAAACACACGTACGGAAGAATTATATATATAAAGATAAACCTTACATTTAGAGAAATTTAAATTAAAATAAAAAATAAATGTATAAATAATTATAAGAAAAATGTAAAAGAATGAACATGAAAGAAAAGAATGAAGTTCGTGTAAAAGAATGAACTATTCTAGGCTCACAGGTTAAATTAAACAAATTTTTTTGCTCTTTTCCAATCATCGCCACCTCTTGAAAGTCGTCAAGTTTCAGTTTCCAGGAAGAATTTAAGAACATTCCTTCAGTATCGAAGACTTTATTTGTGCAATTTCCACGCCATCTTAAAATGGCTGCACTAAAGTGAGTAGGAAGGAAAGGCCCAAAGTAATCTCTTTCTCCGATTACTTCTCGATTTTATTAAAACACGCGAAATCGTAAGTTTTTGGGGTTTTTTAAGTCGTGTTCATGTCAATAATGTTTGTATTTTGGTATATGGTCAAAGTAGTCGGAATTATGTAATACGGTTTTCAGACCATTGTAAGTATTAATATTTTTATTTATATAACAAATGTAAAATAAAGAAATTGGGTACATGATGGTCGAGTGAGTAGAGCTCTGGAGAAATATATGTTATTGTAAAGACAAATGTCTTCTTCTTCATTGGCACAATACCCCCATGGTGAGCTAAGGCCATCTGATTACAAGAAGATTTGAGACAACAGGTGGTTTCTTATACCACCAGGAGTATCACCCATCGCCTAAGGCTCTACAATTATATTACACAACAAAGGACCTATTGTTTAAATTGAATTTTGAACCATCTACAAACATCCATGGCCCTGTTAAAACTTAAATCCGAAAACAATGAAAGAGAGCACTAGTCACTCGGCCATCAGGCAATTGCAAATGTACAGCACTTCAAAATAATCATGAATGATTATTTTTCTAAAATAAACCTCAAATGCCATCCATCTTGTGCCATCCATTGTAATATAAATAAACATTAAACTCATTTTCTTTGTAAATGATATTGAAACAAAATCTCACCCAGAAAAAATAAAACCTTTCTTCCAATAAACCAAATCATGCCTTTCCCTTGAAATTCAGTTCACACCATTCATCAATTAGTGAATTCGCTTAAGAGCGCTCCAAGAAGTGAAACTGAATCAATTAATTCGCTGGCAAACTTCGACAATCGATGGTAGAATTCTTCTCTCTGTGCAAAACCATTCCAGCAGACTAATAGCTCGGCTTCCAGTGCGAAAAAGAATCCATTTGAGATGTAATTAAGCGTTTTCTTTCTAAACTCTCCGGCGAGCAAAGGTCGTTAATTAGTGTGACCTCCACAGACCACTGGGAGTGATTGTCTTTTCTTTTTTCTCCTCTTGTGGTTTTATGGGTACTCAGAGAAACGGTTCGTTGGATCGTTTACCCAGTTTTGAAAGAACTGGCTTTGGAACTTCTTGCTAGATTACGTGTAAAAAAAAAGGGTAATACTGTAGCAGTTCTGTGTTGTTTATGTAGTCAAAAGGAGATTTTTTTTTAATTCACCACGTTTCGTATTTCAGTAAACTCTTGACGAAATTTTATGTTCCTTGAGACATTATGAATCTTTTGCTAATATATTACTTGGTTTTAAGAGGAAAAAAAAATTAATATTCATTTGTTATAAGTTATATTAATGTTTGAAGCAACAATTTTATGATTTTTGTATGATTTTAAGAAAATATTTAATCATTTTCAACAAATAAAACAAATATAATTAATAGCAATTTAAGAGATAATACTGTAGCTATGGTTTATATTATCGAACGGAATATTTTTTTTTTTAAATTTAGGTTTCGAATTTCACCTTGATGGAATTTAATGATTCTTACAGACATTATGGATCTCTTGCTAATATATTATTTGTTTTTACAAGGAAAAGATAAAAAAAATATTTATATTGATTTGTGACAAATTGTATCACTTTTTGAAGCTACACTTTTATCTTTTTTGTACGATGTTAAGAAGAAAATTTTTAATCCTTTTCAACAAATAAAAAGAAATATAATTAATAGCAAAAAAAAAAATTAAAAAGAAAAAGAAAAACACATTTTTAAGTTGCAATTAACAACGTCTGTGCCATATAAACCATTAAAATGCAGAAATCTATTCGATTCAGCTTGTATTTAAAAAAAAAAGCAAATATCAAGATTTCCATTTTTACACCATTTTAAAAATACATTTTGGAAATCATTGCTACATGTGTTCCACATATTTACCACGAACAGAATGTGATGCAGAACGGCATTTAAGGGTAAGGGATACGTGCATAAGCATTTACTTGTTATATGGGAGAAACTCAACAAGCCTACGGCAGGCAGGTGTAGAGCACGCCTTTAGTTATTGGACATGAATGGCAAGTAAAAAAACCTACAAAAAAATAATAATTCCTGCATAATTTTTCAAAATATTATTTGTGCCATCTATTATAATATAAAAAAAATTAAACTAATTGTCTTTGTAAGTGATACTGAAAACGGTCTCTCAATCCTGTAAAAAAAAAGAAAATAAACCAAACCAATGTATTTCTCTTGAAATTCAGTTCACACCATTCATCAATTAGTGCATCCGATAATGAGCGATTCAAGAGGTGAAACTAAATCAATTAATTCACGGGCAGACTTCGACAATCGATGGCAGGAATTCTTCTCTCTGTGCAAAACCATTCCAGCAGACTAATAGCTCGGCTCCAAGAGCGAAAAAGAATCTATTTGAAGTGTAATTAAGCGTTTTTCTTTCTAAACTCTCCATTGAGCAAAGGTCGTTAATTAGTGTGGATAGTCCTGATCTTCGCGAATGATTTTCTTTTCTTTTTTTTTCTCTTGCGGTTTTATGGGTACTCAGAGAAATGTTTCGTTGGATCGTTTACCCAGTTCTGTAAGAACTGGCTTTGGAATTTCTTGCTAGAACAGGATTACGTGTAGAAAAAGTTAAGAGATAATACTGTAGCGATTTTGTGTGGTTTATGTAGTCGAACGGAGTAGTTTTTTTTTAATCCACCACGTTTCGAATTTCAGAAAACCCTTGATGAAACTTAATGTTCCTTACAGACATTATTTAACTTTTGCTAATATGTTATTTGGTTTTAAAAGAAAAAAAAAATTAATGTTGATTTATTAAGAAAAAGCTACACTTCGTTCTTTTATGTACTAGTTTTAAGCAGAAAATATTTAATACTTTCAACGATTAAAAATAAATATAATTAATCCAATAAACAAAATTTAAAAGAAATAATATTTTGAAATTTCTCTGAATAAAAACTTTGACATATAACCCATTAAAATCACAAATATAAAAACAAATATCACTTTTTAGCAAGTGTAATATTAAACAATTAAACCAAATAGGTGCAAAATAAAGTTGCTGCAATCAAAAAATAAATATTTCATAAAGTTATTTGCAAAATATCTATCATTGTAAAGGCCACACGTAAAAATAATAATTCCTGTTTAGTTTTCTTTTGTAACGCCAGTAAACAAAGTGAAAAGCCTTCACGTTACTTCGGACAGTGGGCATTGGCGATTGTAAAAATCACGTCAGGGGTATGTTCACATGAAGGGTATGTTTGCACAAACAAGCAGCCTATATGCAAGATCTATTATATTACAAGTCTATGGTTGAAATCCGTCATTAAGGTTGAATATCTGTCATTGTAAAGACAAATGTGCAGTACTTAAATATAACAATACCTGTTTATTTTTTCAAAATGTTATATGTTTCATCCATTGTAATACAAATAAACATTGAAACTTTCTTCGTAATTGATATTGAAACACGATCTTACCCTAGAAAAATAAAAGCTTCTTCCAATAAACCAAACAAATGTCTTTCTCTTTAAATTCAATTCACACCAATCATCAATTATTGCATCCGATTGAGAACGGTGCAGCTTGGCAGAATTTAAAAATAATAATTCCTGTTCATTTTTCTTCAGTAACGCCAGTAAACAAAGTGAAAAGCCATCACGTTGCTTCTGACAATGGAACGCGACGATTGTAAAAATCACGTGAGGAGTATGATTACTTGAAGACCACGTTTACAAAAACTGGCAATATATATGCACGTTCTGTTATGCTACTACTCTATGGTTGAACTCCGAGGTTAATCTGCTAAATATCTGTCATTGTAAAGGCAAATATCGTCGTCTTTATCTTTGCGGCAACAGCCTCATGGTGGACAAGGCTGTTTGCATACTAACAGATTTTGAGACAGGATATGTTTTCATTTTATTGGGTAGAATGGTCAACCCTATGCCCGACACTCTACAATCATATTAAACCGGACCTTTTGTTTAAAGTGGATTGTGAACCACTAGAAACATCCATGACACTGCCGCTAAACGAACCCTATGACACCGAGCACACGAGCGCTAGTCACTCGGCCGTCAGGCCCCATAAGCATAAAATAACTATCAGGGGCAGTGCTTGACAATAATTCTTGTATATTTTTCCATTATTTTATTTGTGTCATTCATTATAATATAAATAAACATTAAACACATTTTCTTTTAAATGATATTGAAACACGATCTCTCACTCCAGAAAAATAAAATACAGTTTCCAATAAACAAAAATAATGTCTTTCTCTTGAAATTCAGTTCGCACCATTCATTAATTAGTGCATCCGATTAAGAGCGCTCCAAGAGGTGAAACTAAATCAATTAATTCGCACCCAAACTTCGACAATCGATGGTAGGAATTTTTCTCTTTGTGCAAACCCATTCCAGCAGACTAATAGTTCGACTCCCAGAGCGAAAAAGAATCCATTTGAGGTGTAATTAAGCGTTTTTCTTTCTAAACTCTCCGGCGAGCAAAGGTCGTTAATTAGTGTGACCTCCACAAACCACTGGGAGTGATTGTCTTTTCTTTTTTTTCTCTTGTGGTTTTATGGGTACTCAGAGAAATGGTTCGTTGAATCGTTTACCCAGTTTTGAAAGAACTGGCTTTGGCACTTCTTGCTAGATTACGTGTAAAAAAAAGAGATATTACTGTAGCAGTTTTGTGTGGTTTATGTAGTCAAAAGGAGAGTTTTTTTTTAATTCACCACGTTTCGTATTTCAGTAAACTCTTGACGAAATGTTATGTTCCTTGTAGACATTATGAATCTTTTGCTAATATATTACTTGGTTTTACGAGGAAAAAAAATTAATATTCATTTGTTATCAGTTATATTAATGTTTGAAGCATGAATTTTATTATTTTTGTATGATTTTAAGAAAATATTTAATCCTTTTCAACAAATAAAACAAATATAATTAATAGCAATTTAAGAGATAATACTGTAGCTATTTTGTGTGGTTTATATTATCGAACGGAATATTTTTTTTTTTAAATTTAGGTTTCGAATTTCACCTTGATGGAATTTAATGATCCTTACAGACATTATGGATCGCTTGCTTATATATTATTTGTTTTTACAAGGAAAAGATAAAAAAAATATTTATATTGATTTGTGACAAATTGTATCACTTTTTGAAGCTACACTTTTAACTTTTTTGTACGATGTTAAGAAGAAAATTTTTAATCCTTTTCAACAAATAAAAAGAAAGATAATTAATACCGACAAAAAAAATTACAACTGCAAAAAAAAATAAATTTTGAAATAGCGAGGAACAAAGTCTCTGCCATATAAGCCATTAAGATGCACAAATCTATTCGATTCAGCTTGTATTTAAAAAAAAAAAAAAAAAAAAGCAAATATCAAGATCTCCATTTTTATAAGATTGGAAAAATACATTTTGGAAATCATTGCTACATGTGTTCCACATATTTACCACGAACAGAATGTGATGCAGAACGGCATTTAAGGGTAAGGGATACGTGTATAAGCCTTTACTTGTTATATGGGAGAAGCCCAGAAAACTTACGGCAGGCAGGTGTAGAGGGCGCCTTTAGTTATTGGACATGAATGGCAATTAAAAAAACTCCAAAAAATAATAATTCCTGTTTAATTTTTCAAAATATTATTTGTGCCATCTATTATAATATAAAAAAAAATTAAACTCATTTTCTTTGTAAGTGATACTGAAAAACGGTCTCTCAATCCTGTAAAAAAAAAAGAAAATAAACCGAACCAATGTCTTTATCCTGAAATTCAGTTCTCGCCATTCATCAATTAGTGCATCCGATTAAGAGCGATCCAAGAGGTGAAACTAAATCAATTAATTCGTGGGCAGACTTCGACAATCGATGGTAGGAATTCTTCTCTCTGTGCAAAACCATTCCAGCAGACTAATAGCTCGGCTCCCAGAGCGAAAAAGAATCTATTTGAGGTGTAATTAAGCGTTCTTCTTTCTAAACTCTCCGTCGAGCAAAGATCGTTAATTAGTGTGGATAGTCCTGACCTCCGCAGACCACTGGGAGTGATTTGCTTTTCTTTTTTCTCTTGTGGTTTTATGGGTACTCAGAGAAACGGTTCTTTGGAACGTTTACCCAGTCTTGTAAGAACTGGCCTTGGAACTTCTTGCTGGAACAGGAGTACGTGTAAAAAAGAGTTAAGAGATAAAACTGTAGCAGTTTTGTGTGGTTGCATCGTCCGGGAGACATACTCCATATTAACCATCATACTAACCATGCTATGCTGTTTTTTATAAATAGGTTCTTTTTTGAAATTTGCTCCAGGGAGTAAAAATCGCAATTTTTATTAATTATGTCAAACATATAGCATCTTTTTTCCTCTTTACCTTTTGTTTAATAAATAGACTTTACAAATAAGTCAAATTTGTTTTGCTTCTGTCTCTTTCTTTGCCTGAACTTCATTATCCTTAATTTATGGACATGAGTGTATATATGATAAATTAGAGATAAAAAATTATAGTCGGCCGATATAACTGTATTAGTCAGCCGATATTTTTTTTTGTTTTAGTAAAAAGTTTCAATATATATACGTACAAATTTTCACTAAAACAAAAAATATCGGCTGACTTGGGTTTTATAGGCTAGTATTTTTGTAAGGGGCTTCAGTGGCTGAGTGTCTAGCTCTCTGGTGCTCTATGCGAAAGGTTTTGTGTTTGACTCTCAGTGGTGCCATGAATGTTGGAGGTGGTTCTGAATCCACTTTAAACCGTAGGTTCCGGCCTAATAATACTATTGGCGTAGGGATGACATACGTATGCAATAAAAAATATAATGACATCTAGTGTTTCGGAATCTGGCAGAAGGCCTGAGTGCACAATGGAGCTGTCGGGCCATTGACGAAGAATGAATATATAAATATATTTCTCAAGATGTGCGGGAGAGAAAATGTGTTGGGACTCATTTGCTCTAATATTTGATAGAATTTATAGTAATAGAAATAAATAAAACTTCTTTATTTTTTTTTCCTATTATTTTAGAAGATCAGCAAAAAGGTTTATCTATTTATCCTTTACACATGCACTCCTTAAATCTCACACGCTGGTAATTCAAAACCCTATAAAAAACAATATTACCTGCAAATAGATTAATTGTTGGCAATTAGACAAATAACATACATGTAATTGTGATAGGCAGGGTAATAATGTGGGAACTGATGGCCGAGTGACTAGCGTTCGGTGCCACGAGTTTCACGTTCGAGTCGCGTTCTATAACATTAAATAGAGGTTATTTTATATTATTAAAAAGCATCATAATAAAAAAACCCATTATTTTCACAAATGTATAAAAAACAAAGCAGTTCTCAATTTATTTTGCTTTAACATTAATTCTATGCATGATGATTTCGTTAAGAAGGAACATTATGAAACATGCATTGCTATATATTTTTATAACTTTAAATCGAGATAATTTTTTATTATTAAAAAGTGTCTTGGTAAAAATAAACAATAATTTTGACAAATGTTTGAATCTAAAAACCATAACCACGCAGTTATCTATTTATTTAGTTTTCACATTTAATATTTACTAAGTAAAGTGATTACTCCAAAAACTCTTTGCACTTGTCTATGAAACAAACCAGATGTTTTCAATATTTCAAAACAACAACGACCAAAAAAAAATCTTTAACCGTACTTTATCCTTAACGAAACATATCAACTTTCAATAAATCAGAGATCAATATCGGACCCAAAGTAAACTTTTCATGTAGCAAAAAAAAAAAAAAAAGTAACGTACAACTACTATGTAATAGATATTCCCCGAACACAACAAGAACTGGGTCGATGTATATCTTCTTAAATATTGCTTTCATCCACTCCATTTTAAGAAACATGCAAGTTATTTTTTGTACTTCTCTAGTTATTTTTTTGCACTTCTTCTTCTTTTTAGATACTTCCACCACGAACAAAGTGGCTATTAAGGTTGGAAAAAAATCATAAGAAATAATATCAATACGGTTTTTTTTTTATTATTGATTTTCACTACTATATTTTTTCTTCCGCGAAAGGTCTCCCACAATGGCCGGAGGTCTCTTCTCCATCAACAAGGCTTTCTTCGGGCGTCTGGGCACCTACGACAGCGGATTCGATATTTGGGGAGGTGAAAACTTGGAGCTTTCCTTCAAAGTAAGTTAATGTTCTATGTTGAGTTTGGTGTAGTTCTGTTTGCTTTGAATTTTTTGATGAGAAATCCATAAGTATATACTTGCCAATGTAGATATAAAATGGTAGAATAATCTTCGATTATAAACGTAAATATTTTCATGAAAACGATTGATCTAAATTTAATAATATTTCAAGAACTATATAAATAATTGTCTGAAATTTTTAATTATAATTTGTTGAGCCTATCATTTATCATGTACTTTTGTTTGCGGGTGTTTTTTATGTTTGTAGATGAAAAAAATATATTCAATTCGATAAGAACATTATGTATTCTATTGCTTCATCATCGATTGTACCAATTGTATCGATTACTTCAACATCGATTGTATCGATTGCACTAATTATATCGATTATTCTACACCGATTATATTGGTACTGCTTGTGCTTTTACTGCCAATAGATGGAAAAAACTCTATACATTTCAATGAAAACATAATGTATTCGATTAATTAAACCCGGGGTGTATCAATTGTACTAATTGTATAGATTACTTCAAGGCCGATAATATCGATTACTTCATTGCCGATAATATGGATTACTTCATGATCGATAATATCAATTGTATCGATTTCTTTATCCCTGATTGTATTGATTGTACCAATTGTATCAATTACTTCTTCACTGATTATATCGATTGTATAAATTCAATCGATTACTTCATCACCGATTGTAAAGATAAATATTTCAAATAATGTAATATTAATATACATTATTTTAAATATTTAGATATAATACCTAGGAATCATTGAAACTAAAACCATCCATTCCAAAATATTGCTGCATGAATAAAAAATCGTCTACATTGAGTAAAACTACTTCAATTCCTTGTCCTGCTACTTCAATCTCAGTTCCATACACCATTACCAAAACTTCGCCATAAACTTCTCCGTGCATTCATCTCCTTTCAGATATGACTATAAATAACGTAAAAAACGTGATTGCTCTAGATTTACTTCCTGTCCTTGGCAGAAAAGGAATAAGCTGATTAATATGGAAGTCATTGAAAGGCGTGCAATTCAGAGGAAAAAAGAAGTTCTTTTTTATGGTACTAAAAAGAGCTTTTCGTGCGGTTAGAAGATTGTTTCTACATCTGCCCACATATGTATTTCAATGGCAGAAAAATATATTTCTGTGTGCTTCTTCTCCAAGCAGTTTTCTCCCAAACATTGAAATGGCGATCTTATTCGACGTTGATAAATGGAGATGTTTTTCTTCTACCAGGTTTTCCGCAAATAAGTGTGGTTCCGGATTTACGTGTCCCAAAGATTTGCTTTCCATCCCCCTCAAAAATTTTTTTTATGTGGTCGGTGCTTTAGTTGTGGGTTTGTTTTTGTTATGTTGGCATTTTTCCTGCTGGAATTTCCGTGCTGTTTCCAGGAATAAGATGTGCCATAGAAAGCAAAGGGAATATTCGCAAAATTCTGTGGTACAAGATATTTTTTTTTCATAAGCTCTAGTTTGTTATTTTATTCCATAAAGTTAAGATGGTAGGGCTCCTTTTCTGTCTGAAGAAATAAATTACCTACAAGAAAGATATGAAAAGTTTATTCGCAAGCTAGACATTACTGTGTAATACCATCTTTTCTAACTTATATCAAAATAAATACAGATTTTTAAATAAAATGAACGTTACAGATGCATATACGGTCAAATGCATATCTGCACTATTTTCAGGTTCAAATTAATAATAATATATTTTAATTTAGAATAGCATTTATTTAAATCATTATTTATGAAATTTTGCTTAATTTTCTTCTTTTTTTTTTTAAATAATTCTTATAAATTAAGTTTAATTCATGTTGAGGTAGCTAATGCAATTAATTTTTGAGAAAAAAAAATATTTAGATTTTTATTTTTTAAATATTATTTAAAACATAGATTGTTTATTTTATTTAAAAAAATATTCGGATTTTAAATATCATTTATTAAAAAATATATTTTAATATATTAATTTTTTTTATTTATATTTTAATAATATTTAAAGAATATATATTATTATTTTTTTTATTTAAAACATATTTATTAGTTTAAACATATTTCTTATATTTATTTTTCTTATAATATTTTTTTAAATATTTTTTTTAAATATTTATCGAGTATATTATTAATTACATATGTGAACGGATAATAACGTTACTAGAAAAAAAAAATTATAAATTAAATTTTATTCTTCTTTAGCTAACTAATGCAATCATTTCTTGAGAATAAAATATTTAGATTTTTATTTTTTTTTATTTTATTTAAAAATATTTAGATTTTCAATATAATTTATTCGAAAAATATAAATGAATACATTCTTTTTTATTTTATTTATAATTTAATAAAAATTTTAAAATATTTATTAAATATTTTTTTTTTATTTTAAAACATTTATTATTTAAATAATATTTTTATATTTATTTTCATTATATATTTATTTATCTATATTTTAATAATATTTTTTTTAAATATTTCATTTTTTTTGCTATAATAACTTTAAATACATACTATATCGTATATATTGCTAGTTACATATTTATGCGTATGGTTAAAACATTAGTAGAAAAAAAAATACCTGTAATTTTATAATGTTTAAAAAATTTTTAACTCTTATGGCACTTATATAGAAAACTGTTCAAAATTAATTGAACATAAATGATGAAAATTTAAAAAAAATATTTGGGAAATATACAGTTACAATTCCATTTTTTTTTTTAAATATAATAATATAAACCATCATCAGTACATTTTATATATTTCCTTTTCACTTAGCTCTTTTCTTCAACAATATTTTTATGTGGCACATTACAGTTCTAATTTTTTAAATATAATAATATAAACCTGAAAGGTGTCTGATGTCGAGTGGCTAGCTATCTGGCGATTGGTACCAGAAGTTTCGGGTTCTAATACGGCGGTGTCATGGATGTTTGTTAGCGGTTCGGAATCCACTTGAAACCGTAGGTCCCGGTCTAATAGTATCATAGAACGTGTGGTGGCAGTAGCACATCTTCAAGCTACACGTGCCCCTCGGGTAGTGATAAATGAGTAACAGTGGTTCAGCCTTTGATTATAGCATGAAGATTTAAGTGTGTATTGTCAGCTGCATTAGTATTTTTTTATAATGCAGCTGGAAAACACTTAGACAATTGTGTTGGATGCCTTAATGCAAGCGCTGCAAAGACGTTACTCACTTCGCATTACTCAGGGGTGCGTGTAACTTGAAGATAAGCCACGGACGCGGAGTAACAATGCCCCCGCAATGCTCTATGATCCTATTAGACCGGGACCTGCGGTTTAAAGTGGATTCCGAACCACTACAAACATCTATGGAAAAGCCTGGATTTGAACACGTTACCTGTGGTACCGAGCGCTAGCCATTCGACCATTCAGGCCCCTTCAGCTGCATTATAAAATCAATATAAACCATCATTTTTACATTTTATATATTTTTTTTTTTACTAAGATCATTTTTTCACTAATAACTTTATGTAGTACATTACTATTGTTAAAAAAGTAACACATGTAGCAATGACAATTCCTGTTTTTTTGTTAAGATATAATAATATAAATCATAATTAGTAATACATTTCATATATTTCAATCAGTTCTTTTCTTCAACAATATTTTTAGGTAGCACGTTACCCCATTACAATTCCTGTTTTTTTAACAACATTGATACATTTTATATATTTTCTTTCCTCTTGAATATTTTCTTTGTCAACAGACTTCTGTAGACCATTTTTCCGACTCAAATATTTTACGAGCTGACCCACGTGAACGATGCCGAGTTTAAGAATCTTGGCGAAGAATTTTTCAAAGAATGTCGCCAACTTTTCAGCTGTACCACGCTTGCTGCAGCAAATTCTTCATGATTTTTAGGTCCCCTTACATCATCGCCAGATATGCCAACGGAATGTAGAGAAACTTGTTAATCTCAATTCTTCTCTTAATAATGATCGGGGGTTGGGGTGAGAGTGTGGTGGGAATGTTTACACGAACATTTTCTGAAATCGACATTAATTATTCATTGAGCGAGAATAAATATTTAGTATGTAAATATTTTATCCTCTAAAATAGGTAGGGAATGATTTATTAAACTTCTCGATCTACAAATTCCTTCCGAGCAGTTGGCTCACAAATGGCGTCAGTTTAACGTCGCCAGAATAAAGTCAGTACGAGGAAAACTGTGCTTTGTTTTAATTTTTAATGAGCTTTTGTTGGCGAGGACTTATTTATCTTAGAGTTTTATCTCACTGGAGAATGCCAAGGACATGAATTAACTTTAAGCGTGTAATAATTAGTTGAATTTTGAATAGATGACAACCTGAGGTTTTGAACAAATATTTGAGAACTGAGTGTTTGGAAAGACAGTGTTTGTTTATGTATGTGGACGATAAATTCATTTGAAAGTACAATTAGATAATGTGACATGTGAAGGAATAGTGTATGGATTTTGTTGAAATTAAATAATTATAAGATACTTTTAAAATTAAAAATAAATTTATTTATCGATCATAAAAAGGAATGTCAGCATTACCTAAAAAACATACAACTAAGTGTCCTTTTTTTCGTTGTTTTTTTATCTGATATGTAACAAGAATTCTTGAAACAATTGCCACTATTTATTATAAACTGAAAAAAATCTTATTAATGCCTGACACCATATGGTGGCATTATTATTATTATTTTCGTTCTTAAAATATTCATTAAATTGAAATAATTAATGTAAAAAGTCATTGGTACATTTTTAATAATTATTTTTCTCTTAGCTATTTTCTTTATCCTTAGTTTTATGTAGCATATTTCACAATTACAATTCCTGTTTTTTTTTTATTTTTAATGTTAAAATATAAACCACTATTGATGCATTTTATATATTTCCGTTTCAATTTTATGTAGCTCATTATAAAATGACTATTCTTGGCTTTCTTTCCTTTTTTTTTTTTAATACAACAATGTAAACCACCATCGGTGCATTTATACATTGATTGTATCTTAGCTCTTTTCTTTTAAAATATATGATTGCAATTCCTGTTTATTTTTAATGTAATAGCATAAACCATTATCAATACATTTTATATATTTCCTTTTTCACCTTAGCTCTATTCTTCAACAACAGCTTTCTGCAGCACATTTTTCCAACTCAAATATTTTACGAGCTGATCCACGTGACCGATGCCGAGTTTAAGAATTTTGGCGTAGAATTTTTGAAAGAAACTCGCCAACTTTTCAGCTGTACAACGCTTGCTTCAGCAAATATTTCAAGACTTTTAGGTCCCTCTACATCATCCACATATATGCCAACGGAATGTAGAGCAGCTTGTTAATGGCAATTCTTCTCTTAATAATGATCGGGGGTTGGGGTGAGAATGCGGAGAGAATGTTTACAGGAACACTTTCAGAAATCGCCTTAAGTTATTCATTGAGCGAGAAGAATATTGAGTATGTAAACATCCTATCCTTTAAAATAGGTAGGGAATGATTTATTAAACTTTCTTGCCGATCTAGAAGTTTGTTTCGAGCAGTTGGCTCACAAATGGCGTCATTTAACGTCGCCAGAATAAAGTCATTGTGAGGAAAACTTTGTTTTGTTTTAATTTTGAATGAGCTTTTGTTGGCGAGGACTTATTTGTCTTGGACTTTTATCTCATTGGTGAATGCCAAAGACAGGAATTAACTTTCTGCTTGTAATAATTAGTTGAATTATTGAATTAATGACAACATGATGTTTTGAGCAAATATTTGAGAACTGAGCGTTGGAAAGACAGTGTTTGTTTATGTATGAGGAGGATAAAATTATTTGAAAGTACAATTAGCTACTCTGACATGTGAGGGAATAGTGTATGAATTTTGTTGAAAGTAAATAATTAAGGATACTTTTAAAATCGAAGATAAATATTTTGATAATCGATAATAAAAAAGAATGTTAGCATAGCCTAAAAACTACTATTTGGCGTCCTTTTTTTTTTTCGTTGTTGTTTTGTCTGATATGTAGCAAAGAATCTCGAAATAATTTTCAAACCTTATTTTTAATTAAAAAAAGAAAAATTACTGCCCGACGTCCTCTGATGGCGTTATTACTATTATTATTATTAATATTATTATTTTCATTTTTAGAAATGTTCATAAAATCATAAAATTGAAAAAAAATATTTGAAGTAATGTTATTATGTTCTTTTTTAATATATTTTTGTATATTTCAAACATTGTATTATAAAGGTTTATTTAAATATTATTATTTTAACTCTTTTTATTCCTTCCTATTCCTATGTCTCAAAATATAATAATGGTGTATTTCATAAAATAATTATTGGTATATTTTATATGTTCTCTTTTCACTTAGCTTTCTTCTTTATCAATAGTTTAGCACATTACACATTCACGATTCCTGATTTCTCTTAATATATAATATTATAAACCTCATTGGTACATTGTATATATTTCCTTGTCACTTGGCTCTTTTCTTCAACAACAGCTTTTTGTAGCACATTTTTCCAACTCAAATATTTTACGAACTGACCCACGTGACCGATGACGAGCTCAAGAATCTTGGCGGAGAATTTTTCAAAACATGTCGCCAACTTTTCATCTGAACATTTCTTCAGCAAATTCTTCAAGAGTTTTAGGTCCCTCCACATCGTCACCAGATATTCCAACGGAATGTAGAGGAACTTGTTCATGGCAATTCTTCTCTTAATAATGATCGGGTATAGGGGTGAGAGTGTGGAGAGAATGTTTACACGAAAATTTTCCGAAAACGCCTATAGTTATTCATTGAGAGAGAAGAATATTGAGTATGTAAACATGCTATCCTTTAAACTAGGTAGAGAATGATTTATTAAACTTTCTTCTCGATCTACAAGTTCGTTCCGAGCAGTTGGCTCACAAATGGTGTAATTTAACGTAGCCAGAACAAAATCATGGTGAGGAAAACTGTGTTTTGTTTTAATTTTGAATGAGCTTTTGTTGGTGTGGATTTAATTAACTTGGACTTTTATCTCATTGGAGTATGCCAAAGACGTGAATTAACTTTCTGTGTGTAATAATTAACTGAATTTTGAATAAAATTTTTTTTTAATAGAATTTTTTAGTTTTGAGGATTTGAACAAATATTTGAGAACAGAGTGTTAGAAAGAGACAGTGTTTGTTTATGTATGAGGACGATAAATTCATTTGAAAGTACAATTAGCTACGATGACATTTGAAGAAATAGTGTATGAATTATGTTGAAAGTAAATTATTATAAGCTATTTTTAAAACTGAAACTGAAAATTTTAATATTTTTTAGCAATGAAAAGGAATATTTACATTGCTTACAAACTATTCTACTGAATGTCCAATTTTTTTCAATGAATTCATTGTTCTTTTATGTGATATGTAGCATAAGAAAATCTCGAAACAATTGCCACTATTTATTTTTTAACTATAAAAAAGTCTTATTTTGTGCGTGAAACCATCTTACGTCATTTTATTTTTTTTCTTTTCGCTTTTTGGAAGTTTAAGTTATTATGTTTTTTTTAACATAGTTCTGTATATTTCCATTATTGTATTAGAAAGGCTTAGTTAAATTTTATTTACTTGTTTAATTTTTATTTTTAAATTGTTATTCAGAACAATTTTTTCTTTCTAATTTATCAATATATATATATATATATATAAATGATAATATATATATTTATATATATATATAAATGATAAATTAGAGATAAAAAATTATAGTCGGCCAATATTTTTTTGTTTTAGTAAAAATTTTCAATATATATACATACACCTTTTTACTAAATCAAAAAATATCGGCTGACTTCGGTTATATATGCTAGTATTTTTATAAGGGGCCTGAGTGGCCGAGTGTCTAGCTCTCTGGTGCTCTATGCGAAAGGTTTTGTGTTTGAATCTCGGCGGTGCCATGAATGATGGAGGTGGCTCTCAATCCATTTTAAACCGTAGGTTCCGGCCTAATAACACTATTGGCGTAGAGCTGACACACGTATCGAATAAATATAATTACATCTAGTGTTTCGGAATCTGACAGAAGGCCTGATTCAACAATGGAGCTGTCGTGCCATTGACGAAGAATGAATATATAAATAAATTTTTCAAGATGTACGGGAGAGAAGATATATTGGGACTCATTTGCTCTAACATTTGATAGAATTTATAGTAATAGAAATAAATAAAACTTCATTATTTTTTTTCCTATTATTTTAGAAGATCAGCAAAAAGGTTTATCTATCTATCCTTTACACATGCACTTTGATTTTACTCCTTATATCTCACACGCTGGTAATTCCAACACACTATAAAAAACAATATTACTTGCAAATAGATTAATTGTTGGCAATTAGACAAATAACATACATGTAATTATGGTAGGCAGAGTAATAATGTGAGAACTGATGGCCGAGTGACTAGCATTCGGTGCCACGAGTTTTATGTTCGAGTCGCGTTTTATAACATTAAATAGATGTCATTTTTATATTATTAAAAAGCATCATAATAAAAAAACCCATTAATTTTCACAAATGTCTAAAAAACAAAGCAGTTCTCAAATTATTTTGCTTTAACATTTATTCTATGCATGATGATTTCGTTAAGAAGAAACATTATGAAACATGCATTGCTATATATTTTTATAACTTTAAATCGAGATAATTTTTTATTATTAAAAAGTTTCATGGCAAAAATAAACAATAATTTGGACAAATGTTTGAATCCAAAAGCCACGCAGTTGTCTATTTATTCAGTTTTATATTTACTAAGTGAAGTGAATACTTCAAAAACTCTTTGCAGTAGTATATGAAAAAAAAAAAAAAAAAAAAAAAAAAAAAAAACTGTAGCCGTACTTCATCTTTAACGAAACATATGAACTTTCAATAAATCATAGATCGATATCGGACCCAAAGTAAACTTTTCATGTAGCAAAAAAAAAAAATAATGTTCAACTACTATGTCATGGATATTCCCAGAACACAACAAGAACTTGGTCGATCGATATCTTTTAAATATTGCTTCCATCCACTCCATTTTAAGAAACATACAAGTTATTTTTTGTACTTCTCTAGTTATTTTTTGTACTTCTTCTTCTTTTTAGATACTTCCACAACGAACAAAGTGGTTATTAAGGTTGGAAAAAAATAACGAGAAATAATATCAATATATATTTTTTATTATTGATTTTCATTATTTTTTTTCTTCCTCGAAAGGTATCCCACAATGGCCGGAGGTCTCTTCTCCATCAACAAGGCTTTCTTCGGGCGTCTGGGCACCTACGACAGCGGATTCGATATTTGGGGAGGTGAAAAATTGGAGCTTTCCTTCAAAGTAAGTTAATGTTCTATGTTGAGTTTGGTGTAGTTCTGTTTGCTTTGAATATTTTGATGAGAAATCCATGAGTATATACTTATCAATGTAGATGTAAAATGGTAGAATAATCTTCGATTATAAACGTAAATATTTTCATGAAAACGATTGATCTAAATTTAATAATATTTCAAGAACTATATAAATAATTGTCTGAAATGTTTAATTATAATTTGTTAAGCCTATCATTTATCATGTACTTTTGTTTTCTGGTTGTTTTTTATGCTTGTTGATGAAAAAAATATAATCAATTCTATAAGGACATTATGTATTCTATTGCGTCATCATCGATTGTACCAATTGTATCGATTACTTCAACACCGATTGTATCAGTTCCACGAATTATATTGATTACTTCAACACCAATTATATTGGTGCTGCTGGTGCTTTTACTGTCAATAGATGGAAAAAAAATCTATACATTTCGATGAAAACATAATGTATTCGATTAATTAATCCCGGATTGTATCAATTGTACTAATTGTATAGATTACTCACTGGCCGATGATATCGATTACTTCATGATCGATAATATCAATTGTATCGATTTCTTTATCCCTGATTGTATTGATTGGACCAATTGTATCAATTACTTCTTCACTGATTATATCGATTGTATCAATTCAATCGATTACTTCATCACCGATTGTAAAGATATATATTTCAAATAATGTAATATTAATATACATTATTTTAAATATTTAGATATAATACCTAGGAATCATTGAAACTAAAACCATCCATTCCAAAATATTGCTGCATGAATAAAAAACCGTCTACATTGATTAAAACTACTTCAATTTCTTGTTCTGCTACTTCCATCTCAGTTCCATACACCATTGCCAAAACGTCGCCATAAACTTCCCCGTACATTCATCTCCTTTCAGATATAACTATAAATAACGTAAAAAACGTGATTGCTCTAGATTTACTTCCTTTCCTTGGCAGAAAAGGAATAAGCTGATTAATATGGAAGTCATTGAAAAGCGTGCAATTCAGAGGAAAAAAGAAGTTCTTTTTTATGGTACGAAAAAAGCTTTCCGTGCGGTTAGCAGATTGTTTCTACATCTGCCCACATATGTATTTCAATGGCAGAAAAAGATATTTCTGTGTGCTTCTTCTCCAAGCAGTTTTGTCCCAAACATTGAAATGGCGATCTTATTCGAGGTTGATAAATGGAGATGTTTTTCTTATATCAGGTTTATAGCAAATAAGTGTGGTTCCGGTTTTACGTGTCCCAAAGATTTGCTTTCCATCCTCCCCACCCACCATCCTTTTTTTTTTACGTGGTCATTGCTTTGCTTGTGGGTTTGTTTCTGTTATGTTGGTATTTTTCCTGCTGGAATTTCCGTGCTATTTCCAGGAATAAGATGTGCCATAGAAAGGAAAGAGAATATTCGCAAAATTCTGTGGTACAAGACATTTTTTTTCAAAAGCTCTGTTTGTGTTTTTTATTCCATAAAAGATAAGATGGTAGGGCTCCTGTCCTGTCTAAAGAAATAAATTTCCTACAAGAAAGATATGAAAAGTTTATTCGCAAGCTAGACATTACTGTGTAATACCATCTTTTCTAACTTATATCAAAATAAATACTGATTTTTGTATAGTCAGTATGATAGGTTTTGTGTAGATGTAATTCATATTTAAAAAGAATGAACGTTACAGATGCATATACGTTCAAATGCATATCTGCAATATTTTCAGGTTCAAATTAATAATAATATATTTTAATTTAGAATAGCATTTATTTAAATCTTTGTTTATGAAATTTTGCTTAATTTTCTTCTATATATTTTAAAACAATCCTTATAAATTAAGTTTAATTCATGTTGAGGTAGCTAATGCAATTAATTTTTGAGAAAAAAATATTTTTATTTTTATTTTTTTAAATATTATTTAAAAAATATATTTTAGTACATTATTTTTTTTATTTATATTTTAATAATATTTAAAAAATATTTATTAGTTTAAATATTTTTCTTTTATTTATTTTTCTTATAATATTTTTTTTTAATATTTATCGAGTATATTAACAATTACATATGTGAACGATAAATAACGTTACTAGCAAAGAAATTATAAATTAAATTTTATTCCTCTTAAGATAACTGATGTAAACTTTTTTTGAGAGAAAAATATTTAGATTTTTATTTTTTTTAAATATTATTTAAAAAATATTTTTTACTATTTTTTTGAAAAAAAAGATTTAGATTTTAAATATTATTTATTAGAAAAATATATATGAATATATTATTTTTTATTTTATTTATAATTTAATAATAATTTAAAGATATTTATTAAATAATTTTTTTATATTAAAAATATTTTTTATTTAAATAATATTTTTAGATTTATTTTCATTATATTTTTGTTTATCTATATTTTAATAATATTTTTAAAATTTCTGCATTTATTTTTACAATTATTATTTACATATTTATGCGTATGGCTAAAACATTACTAGAAAAAAAAAACAAATATCTGTAAATGTATAATGTTTACAAAATGTTTAACCCTAATGGCTCTCATATAGAAAACTGTTCAAAACTAATTGAACATAAATGATCGAAGTCTAAAAAAAATATTTGGAAATATACAATTACAATTCCTTTTTTTTAAAAATATAATAATATAAACCTTCATTAGTACATTTTATATATTTCCTTTTCACTTAGCTCTTTTCTCCAGCAATATTTTTATGTGGCGCATTACAATTCTAATTTTTTAAACATAATAATATAAACCTGAAAGGTGTCTGGTGTCCAGTGGCTAGCTATCTGGCGATCGGTACCACAAGTTTTGGGTTCTAATACGGCGGTGTCTTGGATGTTTGTTAGCGGTTCGGAATCCACTTGAAACAGTAGGTCCCGATCTAATAGGATCATAGAACGTTCTGGGGGCAGTATTACTCGCGTCCGTAGCACATCTTCAAGCTACACGTGCCCCTCGGGAAGTGATAAATGTGTAAACGTGGTGCAGCCCTTTATTATACCATAAAGATTTAACTGTGTATTGTCAGCTGCATTAGTATATTTTTTCTAATGCAGCTGGCAAACACTTCGACAATTGTCTTGGATGCCTTATGGCAAGCGCTGCACAGACGCTACTCACTTCGCATTAGCGCCATGGGGCGCATGTAACTTGAAGATAAGCCACGGACGCGGAGTAACAATGCTCCCGCAACGCTCTATGATCCTATTAGACCCGGACCTACGGTTTAAAGTGGATTCCAAACCACTACAAACATCTATGGAAAAGCCTAGATTCGAACCCGAAACCTGTGGTGCCGAGCGCCAGAGCGCTAGCCATTCGGCCATTCAGGCCATACAGCTGTCTTATAAAATCAATATAAACCATCATTTTTACATTTTATATATTTTCTTTTTACTAAACACATTTTTTCAATAATAACTTTATGTAGTACATTACTATTGTTAAAAAAGTAACACACGTAGCAATTACAATTCCTGATTTTTTGGTAAGATATAATAATATAAAACATAATTAGTAATGCATTTCATATATTTCAATCAGTTCTTTTCTTCAACAATATTTTTATGTAGCACGTTACACAATTACAATTCCTGTTTTTTGAACAACATTGATATATTTTAAATATTTCCTTTCCTCTTGAATACTTTTTTCGACAACAGATTTCTGTAGCTAATTTTTCCAACTCAAATATTTTAAGAGCTGACCCACGTGAACGATGCTGAGCTTAAGAATCTTGGCGGAGAATTTTTCAAAGAATGTCGCCAACTTTTCAGCTGTACAACGCTTGCTTCAGCAAATATTTCAAGAGTTTTAGGTCCCTCCACATCATCCACAGATATGCCAACGGAATGTAGAGGAACTTGTTAATGGCAATTCTTCTCCTAATAATGATCGGGGGTTGGGGTGAGAGTGTGGAGAGAATGTTTACATGAACACTTTCAGAAATCGCCTGTAGTTATTCATTGAGCAAGAAGAATATTGAGTATGTAAACATCCTATCCCTTAAAATTGGTAGGGAATGATTTATTAAACTTTCTTGCCGATCTAGAAGTTTGTTTCGAGCAGTTGGCTCACAAATCTCGTCATTTAACGTCGCCAGAATAAAGTCAGTGTGAGGAAAACTGGGATTTGTTTGAATTTTGAATGAGCTTTTGTTGCAAGGACTTATTTATCTTGGAGTTTTATCTTATTAGAGAATGCCAACGACGTGAATTAACTTTCTGCGTGTAAAAATTAGCTGAATTTTGAATAAATGGCAACCTGAGGCTTCGAGCAAATATTTGAGGACAGTGTGTTAGAAAGACAGTGTTTGTTTATGTATGAGGATGGTAAGTTGATTTGCCAGTACAATTAGTTACTATGACATGTGAAGAAGTAATGTCTGGATTTTGTTGAAAATGAATAATTGTAAGATACATTTAAAATTCAAAATGAAAATTTTAATAATCGATATGAATAAAATTTAATGTTTGCATTGCCTAAAGACTGCATTCATTAGAGCCCCAAAATGTTTTCAAAGAGTTCGTTATGGTCTCATATGTCACAAAAAAATCTCGAAAAATTGTCACTGTTTATTTTTAAATTAAAAAAAAAAATCTTATATTGTGTCTGACGCCATCTAGTGGCTTTATTGTATTTATTTTTTTTCGGTTTTAGGAAGTTTATGTTACTGTGTTTTTTGTTTAATATATTTCTGTATATTTCAACTATTCTATTAGAAAGGCTTAGTTAAATGTTCCTTAAAACACACATTTACACATTAAATACTTCATATACACATATACACATTTATTTACATTTACACATTAAATATTTCATATTTTTGTTGAGTAAAGTGATAGTTATCACTTAAGTAATCATTTTACTGAACAAATGTTTTTTTTTTTCTACAGAACTCTTTGTGGAAGTGTATGAAACATAACAGATGTTTTCAATCTTTCTAAACAACAACAGCAACAAAAAAAATCACCCGTACATATTATAAGAAACATATTAACCTTCAATAAATCATAGATCAATATCGGACCTAAAGTAAATTTTCAGGTAAAAAAAAATAATAATAATGTACAACCACTATGTAATGGATATTCCCCGAACACAACAAGAACTGGGTCGATCTATATCTTCTGAAATATTGCTTCCATCCACTCCATTTTAAGAAACATGCAAGTTATTTTTTGTACTTCTCTAGTTATTTTTTTTTACTTCTTCTTTTTAGATACTTCCACAATGAACAAAGTGGCTATTAAGGTTGAAAAAAAATAGCAAGAAATAATATCAATATATTTTTTATTATAGATTTTCATTACTTTTCTTCCTCGAAAGGTCTCCCACAATGGCCGGAGGTTTCTTCTCCATCAACAAGGCTTTCTTCGAGCGTCTGGGCACCTACGATAGCGGATTCGATATTTGGGGAGGTGAAAACTTGGAGCTTTCCTTCAAAGTAAGTTAATGCTCTATGTTGAGTTGGTGTAGTTCTATTTGCTTTGAATTCTTTGATGATAAATCAATGAGTATATATTTATCAATGTAGATATAATGCAGGAGATGCTTTCTTTTTACCTGCAGGGTTGACAGGCCTATGATCTCAACAGGTACAGGCCATAAAGTTTATGGACCTGCGGTTTAAAGTGGATATCGAAAATCCACAAGCATCCACGGCTGAAATAGCTCTAGACACTTGGTCCCCCAGAGCCCCTTTAGTCAACTCATAATTAATTTCATCTGTAACGAGACTGTTTTAAAACAGTAACAAAGAAAAACATTTAAGTGTAAGTTTTAAAAACTGCTGCCCCAAAAGCAATCAATATATACGCCATTTTTTAAATCTGCAATTTCACAGCTCATTATTGTTAAACATTTTACCTCAGTTTATACTTTTCGCACTGTATGTGAGTGTATGGAATCGACATTCAGGCTACAAGTTTTGAGTTTGTGTGCGATTTTGCCATTTGATGGGTAACCCTTTGAGATAAATTTGTGAAAGCAGCATTTCTCTTGTTAACATGTGTTTCTCTTGTCTCTTGGTGAGAAACATAAAACTTCGGATAAAAACATTACTGGCATACGCAATAAACAAAATAATTCCAATGGTTACACCCGTGTCTGGAGATGAACGTTATAAATACAACAGCTGGATCAGTGCCTGTAGATGAATACGGTAAATCCAATGACTGATCCCATGTCTGGAGTTGAACACGATAATTCAATAGATTGTGGCATTTGTGAGTCATGAACATCATACATCAATGTGCTGGATTAGAGTCCGGAGATGAATACGATAAATTCTGTATCTGGGGATGAATACGATAAATCCTGTATCTGGGGATGAATACGATAAATCCTGTATCTGGGGATGAATACGATAACTAAATTTTCTGGATCTATGTCTGAGGAAAACGACAAAAATTTTTCTGGATCTATGTCTGATGAACACGATAAAAAATACTTGAACTAAGTGTCATGAACATGATAAATCCAGTGGTTGGGGCAGTGTCTGCAGACTAATTTCGATAAATCGGATGGCTGGCCAATCATATATCAATGTACTGGATTAATGTGCTTAATATATCAATGTGCTGTATTAATGTGCTTAATATATCAATGTGCTGGATTAATGTGCTTAATATATCAATGTGCTGGATTAATGTAATGAGATGAATACGATAAACACCGTATCTAAGGATGAACACGATAAATGCAATTTTCTAGATATATGCCTGATGTACTATGCCTACAACAAGATCAATCCAGTGGTTGGGCCAGTGTTTGGAGTTGAGCATTATAAGCCCATAGGCGTTTTACTTTTCGAATGATGAATACCGCAGATACATGACACATCCCATGATA